>DWDT01002545.1:0-13553 GCA_018245595.1 Microceris scylla | reverse complement strand
TTAAGACCAACAATCAAAAATAAAAAAAATTATAGGAAAAAAAAATGTGCGGGCAAAGGGAATGGCTCAGCTTTGTGCTAACCCAAGACCTTTATAATGGTATTTAGGTCGTTATTCTATCGACCCCATTACTTTTTTGTCACTTTCTGGTCACGGGTTCCCTTTCATAATGAGTGAGTTTAAAGCATCAGTGTGCAACGATGAGAAATAGCGACTTAGCAGAATGCAGCTACACTAGACATCATTATAATGAGAATCTTAAATCGAATAACTTTCATTATAATATTTCCTTTGGCATTAGAGCGAGCGGATACTTAATTTAACAACACAAAGGTTCGTTTCATTAAATATGTATATGTAAGTAACATTATTCTCAGTTTCAACGGAGAAAAGTAAACCTGGCTACTGTTATACTAGCTTGACCTTACAGATAAAGTTTAGTTCTAATGGAACTTTTAATGGAAAATATAAGTTTTATTACATTGATTCAAAAAGGGTGCAAAGTTTGTATGACCATGTATACTTTCAATATTTGGAAACTTTGCTGATTTTTGTGTTTGTTTTTGCTTGTTATTATGTAAATTAATATTGTTTGGTTCTCAAATTAAAAACAGGTAAACTTGAAACTATAATATTAAACTCATGTTTTGCAACTTTAAACTTATGTTTTGCATTCGTGACGATGCTCCTCCTTTCTAATTTCAAGTTTATGTTTATATGACATCTATTATTCGGTTTTCAAAAATATTGACAATTTCACTGGATATTGGCATCCAAAATGTACGTAGCCCCTATTAATCACTGCCCATTTGATGTCCCCCGGTCTGGTCGTCTCAGTTGATGTGTACAATGTTTAAATGTTATAAAAATCAAAACATTTCGGTAAACATTGAAACTGTATTCCCATTGTGTGTACGACAGCAGACAATCAGTCACGGGACGTTGGGCCCGGTCCCCCGTGATCCCTTGTTATTAGAGTACGTAAGGCAGGCCCCGGGGGGATCGCCTGGAACTCTTACACGCGTTGGATGTACGTAAAGGCGTTACAAAAACTTACTTATTTGGTACTTTTTTTGGTTGTTTTGCTTTGGTTAAAGTCTCGCTTGATGGTAAGTGAGGTGTTGCCTAGCTTGTAACACCTGTAACGCATTTTCTCTTGTCTTGAGCAATGTTAAGTTATCTGTATATTTGATTATATGAGTATACTTACATACTCGTATATAGCTCTTATCTGTCCTTTCCTGTTTCTTTTCACTGAAATGGGTTTCTTTTAGATATCTTTAACAGAATTCTTATTAACAATGAACGTGCAATTCCTAAGCCGGATTTAAAATGAGATTTTTCCTTTGAATTGTACGGAGTTGTTAACGGCAAAATATCATATTTCGAATCCTATACCTTATTCTAGAAAGGCCATTGTAAGAGGTGCACAAAGCGACTTGCATGTTGCAAGCTTTTATAATATCAGGTTTCCTTCGTCCATTGTGTCCGAGACGCATCTGTAGCGAGCACGTAGAGGTCTACGGGGCTACGCGCTACGCCGCCGAGGCGGTTAGTGCTACAGGCTTTGCACGACTGCAATGTTTGTCGTATTGTTGTAGGAATTGTTTATTTATATATTTTCATAACTTTAGTCTGCTTTAAAAGTCCACAATGAGTAGCTTTTGCGCTGTTGAGTCTTATTGTTTGGATGAATACGTAAATTCTGTAATGTTATTTAAATCATAATATTGAATGTGATGTTATTAAATTCCCCGAAAGATTCGATGTTATTTATATAAATTCTCTGCTGATCGAAAATAAAACGCTGTGACAAAGCTTTGCAATCTTAAATTACTTACGTTAATGCTTTAAGCGCGAATAATTTCACGAAAAAAGACAAAAGCACATTAGAAGGAACAGGGATTTTAATTACACTTTATGAACTGTTACAGAAGAAAGTTAATTTCGGTTTTGGGTCGTTAATTCGTCATTTCGCGTCTACATTTTGAGATTGGGTGGGCACTGGCAACCGGGAAGTAATACACTAGATGCGGCCAACTGTTAATTAAATGAAAGTATTCCTAAAATTTCTTCATCTTAGCTTCTTTTTAAATATAGCAGTACTCATAATTAATGATTTATTATATAAAGAGAGTCTCGAAGGTAACTGCTGCGGATCAAGCTCATCTCCAAGCTTACTAAAAAATCATGGGAAGAACATTGGAAGAAAGGATATTAATATTGTTTGCTTTACTTAGTTCAGTTAGTGGAAGAAGTTAATTAGCTATTAGTATTATTTACTTACTAAATGGCCGAAACACAACTGCTTATAATATTAGTCTAGTTATTATATTTCAATATCAATGCAATAAGACATGTGTCCTTACCAAGCCTGGTGACTTAGGTGTAGTTAATCTTGAGTATTAAGGTGCTCGCTTCTATTACAATTATCTGTTTGATGTAATCGGTACATGTAACAATATAGTTAAAGATTCTTTAGGGGGCCGTATTTGGACGACTATCTGCATTAAAATATCTCAAAACAAATATAAAACCGTAAAATTTTATGAAGATCAATTTAATTTATTTTCCGCTAAAAAATGTTCTTATTACGGGCACCAAATATTGGTTTAATCTGTTTCGTAATTCGGTCCGTTCATGGTAATCTTGTTAAAATAATCTTATTGGTTTTTCAATGGACTGGTTCAAAGGATGGTTAAACTGCCGTTTCGGTCGCTCCATGCAATTACGCGGACCGTTGGCCTTTCCACTGTATGCAGGCTTCGCTCCCAAAATAAATGCTACACTAATAGAATTATTTTTTTATTCGTTATTAATTATCGTAAGCCATAGTTGCTTATCAAATTAATGTTGCAAATAAAATTAAATATCGCTAAATTTGCTAGATTATATAGGTTTAAAGAACGGTACTACATGTTTTAGCGGTAATATCAACGAATAAATCAATGAAAAAGGCATGAAATGAATAGCGTATAAAAAAAGTGTTACATTGCTATTTTTCATAGTTTCAACTTAAACACAACATTACCCTCGAGAATACAATCATCGGTCACATGTTGAGATTTCTCAAACAAATTGGGGTCAGTCGTTAAAGAGAGTTATTTTGGGAACCTTTTTCATTATATTGCGTTTCCTTAACTAATAAGTTTTCAAAAGAATTCCCTGTAATTGTGAACGCCGGCGGCGGCTCGTACGGAATCCAATTAAGCTGAAACTGTTCGACTTTACTTTATTTTTCAATATCTAGCCCGAATGGGAGGGTGTCGGAGTTATTAAGAATATCTGGTGAAACATTACATCATTTCAGATTGTTTTATTACGACGAAGTTACGGAACACACAATCATTATACAATATGCTTGAAGTAATAATGAAAATACTTGCTTTATAAAAACAAAGTTAGGGAATACATTATGATATTTACCTAGAGTACATTAGTCATTACAAGTACTAAGTACATTAGTACATTAGTATGCTTATTAAAGCGTACCTCCTTGGTTTAAAAATAACCACATATTAAAACGTATCAATAATTTTATCATCATCATCATAAGTATCATAATTAGCCTGTTAAGTCCATTGCGGACACAGGTTTTTCCTAAGAGGTATTTGTCCGTAATCTTCTCGCTGGGCATGCGGGTTGGGGATTTCAGAACACGATTTTTCTTACTGCCTAAGTTGCTGTCCGGTAGCGTCCAGTCTATTTATTTAGTCGTGCTTAGGCAGGTTGCGCCTTACACCGATCTGCCAGCGCCGGGTATTGTCGCTTCTGCTATCCCGGCACGGGATTGACCGATGTATTATTTCTGCACCCAATACCGATTATAATAAATAATGATATTCAATAATTCAGTATGAAATAACTATACGTGTTCTCTTCGTACTTATTAGTTTTTAATTAAAAAATGCCAGTATCAACAAACCGTGTTTCTAAACTCAGTGAACACTTGGGCCACACGCCGCCTCCATTAAGGTCAATTCATTTACGCTTATGTGAGTTTGAGTTACAGCGACCTATCATTAACTATGATTAATTGATTATCACCAGAGGTCTGAATAATTATCATTAAATTAACGTAAGGCCGAGTGCAACATGAGTAGGACTATATATGTACGAGCTTTAATCTATCATAGTTAAATATTATGCAGCGTCTTACTCATCGCCGCGTAAATAAAAAAAAGTAATATCGCGTCTATAATGTTCGAAGCGGTAAGCAGATCAGTCTACTGCTGTGTAAATACAGTCGTAAATAATATTCAACAAATATCAGGATGTACCTATTTCAAGTAAATAAAATCTGAAGACGGTATATCATATGGATATCTTACATAATATAATTAGAAATAAAAATATTTTTTGTTGATATAATTGTAAAGGTGCTATAATTGTCTTTTTCATCTTTCTCAATCATCATCATCAATTTCTTATCATTCTTTGATTGTTTTTAACATCGACAAATAGCTAATACATTTCACATAATGTTTAGAAGATTTTAAAATACAGTTTTGTAAGTGGTGAAATCTTGAGCAGTTTGTCGACGACTTGAACCTCTGTGTTGTTCGACGCAGTGAAACCTGTACAAATGTGTTTGCTTTTACCTAGCAATGTCTGCTTTGTAGTATATAAAATGTATTTAAGGTATGCGCTATAGGCAAAAGTAGGATATTAGGTGTTTAAAATGAATCCTCAAAAAGAAATGTTTATTTTAGATACATTTTGATTCTTTCGAATTTTCACATTTCGAGTCTTTACAAAACTGAATCAGAACGTTAAATGGAAAACCGATTCTACAGATATATTTCCGTAGAAAAGACGTTAATATTCGGACTTATTCCACGCTGGAAATGATATCTGAATGGAGACATACAGTCGATAGTAAGCTTTTGTCTGAAACGACGCGAGTTTGAAATTTTCAAACAAACGAAGTCGTGAAGAAAAGTACTATTTAAGTATATTTCTGCCGTATTCTAGCGCGATAAATTAAAATATGCTAGTGCTTATGAGAAATAAATAGCTCTTGATAACTTCGCATATGACCAGTTTATCCTAAACTAAGCAGAACGTGTACTATAGGGGCCAGAGAGGTGGTAAACTACATATATGTAAACATTTTAAGATGTAGATAGTGTTTTATTTATAAAGGTACGTAACAAATATGTACTCGTGTGCGTGGGTAAAAATATTTGTTTTATATGGAAATCGAACCTACAATCCGTGATTTGGCTAACTTGCTTTACTGACATTTGGACCAAATGTTGTTTATTTTAAATATAACACGTGTTCAAAATAATAACTCTGTATCTCATATAATTTTACCAATCAGAGATAAGTCGGTATACATATCAACGTCAAGTACTTCAACGGCATTCGTTTTCAAAATTATATAGATTGTTCTGTTCTTATTAATATAAAAGTAGGACTTTCCAAATTTGCACAACAGTTTTAGTTCGTTTCATAAATAAAATGTGTTTTGAAAATGTAGATAGTATAGAATTATTTTTAAACTGAATTTTATAAACAAACTTAGTCGACTTTTACGTAATAACTTTGACTGGCACGTAGGTAGCCTGCTGTTCATTGCGTTATGAATTCAATGCTCAATCCAATTGTAACACCATAGCGAGCACTTCTATGTTCCATTGACCTAATAAAGTACTTTTAATGTTATAGACACGCTGAATACAGACGAACACGGTGATCCCGCTTTTAAATGTATTTAAAATGGCTTAGACTTTTCTGCTATACTAATTCTACACTAATTACGTAGGGGAGTACGTTGTTGTTGTATACTGTATACTATTTTATAGCTTTACATGTGGTGTCATGGAATTGCTATTCGTATGTGTCTGTATGGTGACGTGCAACTAAACAACAAGGCGAGTTACTAAGCGACATTGCTGTAAATCAGATTCTAAACATATTACTTGCTACATAGATTAAAAATCTATGGATTCTAATGTTTATATTACACAGGCAAAACAATATAAAATATGTATTATATACCCAGGGAATTTGCCTAAATTGTTAAAATAATATGTAATAACTTTGTCTAAATAGGAAAATATGGTTTAATTTATCAAAAAACTGAAATATTGCCTAAATTGACTATATAATATGATAACGGGCTCCACCGTAAACAATATCGTATATAACAAATATTTAAAATTCATTGTTATTGGCGGTGATACCCGTCTTAACAATGAGATATTAAAGAGCTGTAGTCAAGCTTTTCAGATAAATATTTGTTCACTACACATGTTGCCATTACTTGCTTCGATTCCGTGAAAGTGACCAGTTGGTTCCTGCAATATTCCGCTAAAAGTATATAGCGTGGAAGGTCTTCTGATTCATAAGGAGAGATTGCTACCGAAACTTCATTATTAATATTTGGAATGACGCTGTACCGCGGAGCGTCTAATATTAAGTTTTGTGTTACCGCGTAATACCATTTCAACTTTCTTATAACGTTCCAAAGTCCCAAGTTTTAATTAAAGTAGCTTGCAGTATTTAGCATTGCAGGCGGGCGGCGCGCGACACTAGCGCCATTGATTCGCGACTGTGGCAACTTGAAACTGACTGTTGATAGAGTCGCCCTTCATACCGTACTGTGGTATCATCTCTGCCACGAAAGAGTAAACTCTACAAAGGATCCATTAAGTTATTAATAAACTTATACCTGTTTTGTCGTGAAGTACTTGTAACAGCGGTGTTATAAGCCAACTTTAAACTCCACTAAAGTTACAGGTGTAGTTGAGAACGCAAAAGTCATAATTTCAAAGTGAGCAGAAGGATATCAAAAGTCATACTTTCTGCGTTATGTTGTCTTACAGTCATAAATAAAGTACTGAATAGTTTTTATGACTAATGTTAATGTTCTTATAACTAATGATAATGACCTGATGATAATTGGCAACTGATAGCCTATATGTAGATATTTCAATATTGGTAGATTTTCCAATACGTTGCTTGCCTTGACTAGTTTGAAACTTGCATTTATTACCTGGTGTCCACGAAATAGTTGGAAACGCACAAAAATAAATAAATGTCAGTAAAAGAAGGAAGCCTCAGTCCCCGGAGACGGAACAACGATAGGATCTTGAGACGCTCGGAGGCGCTCACAGATGTAGAGACAGTTAAATCCACCCCATTATCTCCGACTAAACACCGGATAAGTATTTGAATATTGAACATAAACAGTAGCTGTGTGGGGATTTTATATAGACATTTTCTATACCAACCAATTTGTATTTTAAAACCATTTGGGTGATGGACGACTGAAACTACAAAACGAGAATACTAAGGCTCATAATAATATTGTATTTGGACAACTCTGAAAAATTAATTTCACACCGCTTAATTACAAAGGATTAACATTACAGAACGAGACGGGAGCGATCTGCGAACACCTGTAACGTCTGTACTTTTACAATATCATTACTGTTACAGAACTAGGTATATTACACTTTCATAAAACTAGTTTAACGAAATTTATTTTGTATTTATTTTCACACACAATCGTTGATTATATTTGTCAGTACATTTAATACTCTGCTAAGACAGAGATACGAGAAATGTTATGTATAAAACAGACCATAACATCATTACAAATAATTCTATCACACATGATAACATGAATAAACGGAACAATTAGTGAAAAATAACATACTTAACAATGAAAAGAGATACAGAGATGTAACTTTGTAACTTCACGTCTGTAATCCCCGAAGAGGTAGGCAGAGGAATGCAGGAGATACAGAGATATTATAAAAATTCAGACCCCTATGAATTAATTGCTCGTCGTAACATCAGAGCGTCGAAACATAATATGATGGAAGATATGAATGAAATCTGAGATTGTGGCGATTGAGATACAATTGTCATAACGGGTCATAACGGATCGCAGTGAGACATAATGAGTGTTAACGGCAAGGTTGGCTCTGAATTGCGTTTTTATGAGCTCACGTGGAGGCTATAGCTATCGTCTCGGTAGATCTATGCGGAGATACCACTTCACGAGATTGGTTTCGGAATGAGTCTGCCTCAAAGCTTTCAGGGCTCGGAAGGGCGAAAAGGTTTCCTTGTTAAATTTTACATTCTACGCTTCGAAATGATTTTTATCTTAACGTTCTGTACTTAATATTCATTTTGTGTACTAATTCAGACAAAACATTCGCTGTTGTTAGGTTTGTTAATTCTTTGGTCTTACAGAGTGTGCCCGAAAGGCATGTGAATCAGGGTATACAGCTAAATGGGGTGTGCACGAAACAATTTATCCGGCTCATTTGTGGGGTAGGCATTCAAGGAGTTCTGTCTGTTATAAATGGCCGAGTGTTTGCAAATGCGACTGCTGACCGAGAAGTTCTAGGTTTGGTCCCCGGGTCGAGTATTATTAAGTTTTTCTAACGTATTCAACGTACGTACTTACGTACACGTGGTAACTCATACGTAAAATATTTTATAACTTCATGAAATTGTTCACTTTACATAATCTTTAAAAGAAGCTCTGGCCAAGAGATTCTTTATCAGATGATCATAAAATATATGAATATTGGCCAGAGTCTGAGCCAACTAATTAATAATTCGATAGTAATTTAACTTTTAATCCATTCGTACAAGTTAATTATGATTTATATATTTCTAAAGAATATTTCTAATGTTTCAGTTTTATCGTCATTTTTACGCACTGATATCAGAAAGGATTTTCACGCCTTCATATCTATTTTTAAATGTTAAACGTGATTTGCTAATAAATTATAATGAGTTAAGGTCAGGATGAGCGAGCAGGAACCTCTATCCGATAAATTATCAGCTTCCTTTTCCTCCGTCATGCCGGCTCACCGGATGTATGTTAAAAGGGGATTAAACCCTATCGGCGGCGCGCACGGGTCTACAGTTTTATGTACTTACCCATAGGTAATTAGAATTTAATAACTGCTGTCACCTATCAATGTAGTTATGTATATTACACGGCGGGAGCTTCAAGCGCTTATATGCAATACTTTAATTAGCTATTGATAAAGATTCATTGAAGAATTTCTCATAGATAAATCTCTGAACTTTGATGGTCTGGCGCCCGTTGCAGACTACAGTCTGTAATGTTAAGCAATGAACTTCAATTGCTAGTTCCATTTATTACAATAACCGTTGTCGTCTTTTGGAAGTTACCGCTCCATTTAGAATCTTTTTTTTTATTTTATGATAGGCTAACGTTTGGCCACGATCTCGCCTGACGGTAAGCGCAGATGCGTCCTAAGCTGGAGCACGCATGCCTAGTAACAGCCTAGTCACCTTTCTATGACCTTCATCCTATCTAACCGCTACGTTCACTGAAAATAAATTTTAACACGCGTAGGATCACGCAATAGACTCCAAGGTTTATGACATGAGAAGAGAGAATTGTACCTAACAAAATAAGATTAAAAAGATAGCTCTGTTAATGGAATTCGAATATCCCAACGACAAATTTAATATTCTGTCTATAAAAGGAGAAATGTTAAGACTATTTTAAATTAGTCAGAGTTATATTTTGGTAAGAAATACGGGACTTGGTGAAAGTCGGGCATTATTTCACGCGTGCGAGGCGTTGGCCTGCGAGCTTAATTTTCCGCTAGACTCTTCTTGAACCATTATAGAATAAGAAAATGTTATGTACTCTCGAAAATATGATTTTACTATGATATACATATATGCCAACAACATAATATTTTGTGTAAATGCAAAAAAAAAACTTCGTTAAAATTCTCTGATATTTAAATTTAAAATTTCATCTAGATAAGCCTTAAAATTTTTTAATTAAAACGATGCTAAATACTTTACTACGCGTGTATGAAGATGTCTATGTAGAAGGAACACGTTTGGTTTTTAAGGTAATAAAGCTCCCGATGTTCACTGCCTACCCCGTAAGTAAATTAGCGCGAGGTATAACAGTAATCACAAAACTCCTTAACACTACAAAATACAACATAAGCTTAAACTTAAAAAAAAAAACAATTGAAAATGTGCCAGCATTAGAGACACGCCCAAGTGCAGCCCTTATACAACTCCCGTGTAATTACATTCCCATCTTAGATTACAGGGTTCGATGTAAACGTCGTTCGAGTGGCGCGGAGAGCAGTATTCAATAAGCAATGTTCTATCGCTTGCGTTTAATTTCCCCGGAGACGGTTCTTTTCTTATATTGTTTCCCGATGACTTGTAGCGACTGCGATTAATATAATGTTCTTTTTGACGTAGCTATGAGACCGATTTCTCTTCTCTCCGATTTCACTTCTATAACTTTGTTTTGATAACTTTGTATTTAGCTTTTAATAATATCCATTTAAGAATACTTACATGCCTCTCATTTGAAGAGGAAGCCTGGTTTTAACAGTGGAAAGTCAACAAAGGTAGATGAAAATATTGACATTGATAACTTTGTTACTATACACGTTCTTAATGTATGCACTCACCCATCTGACAAATGCCATTAAAATATTAGGTATTTTAAGGTCGGTTCGAGGCCACAGCCTATATTTAAGTTTCTTGAACATTTCAATAAGTAGCCAGCAGCCGATCGGAGACTATGTTTAATTTCCCCCGAGATTTGTTTCTTGTTTCTCACTATTCTCTAACTGTTATAATCCTTCAGGGAATGTTCTCGAAATACATGGAAATGAAAGATATTGAATTGAATGATGATAATAAGGGCCAAGAGGAATGTCTAGACATATATTTAAATATATTTAAAGCTAAAAAGCTGAACACGACTTTTAAAGCATACTTTAAGAGGACATAATATTATTCAAAAACCTTTTGTAATCGATGGATTTTCAACTTCGTGTAAAGTATTTCAGTATTTGTAAGAGCTTTACAGATATATGCCAATACCATTGCTACCTAGTTGAGGATGTTACGTATGAAAATAAACGACCATTGCTATATCAGCTCACGTGTAAACCGAAAGAGCTCACGGTGCCCGCGGTGACCTACAATCCTTTATAAATCTATCCTGTCGCAAGTTTTCAGCAATGTATTTGCGGATACCGACTCCACAGCGGATTCAGGTCGCAGCGCTTGCTGTGTAATAGAGATCCGTATATCATTCGCCGTTCCACATTTTCCGCACCGAGCAAGGTTCTTTGCTTTTGCTGACACTGACCAATTCTAAACTGATAGGTCTTTGTTACCTCACAAATAGATGTCATTCACTTTTCTCTCGTGGCTAATTCTGACTCCTAACGAAAAATTATTTTGATATTCGCTAATTTTGATTCTCTACAATCAGATGTATTTAATGAGCACGAATAAATAATAAATAAATATTATTCACGAAGCTGTGCAAATCAAATATAAATATGGATCGAACGGTGAACAGAGAGCGAATGCTGGAGTAGTGAGCTTAAATTTTTGTGTAGTTTAGTGCACGGGGTGTCGCCGCGGTAATGGATGGCTCACATGCCGCTATTCTATAGAGGCAATTATTATGTACGTAGCTTTAACTACATTATTCTTAGTATATTATCATTTTTACAAATATCTCTAACCTTACAAATCTGACAAATTTCTTATACATTCATCACTGATTTCAAGCATACAAGCAGGTTTTGAAGACATCTGATTTCTCCATGACCCAGTGTCTGACCTAGCTAGTGAAAGAACGTAAGTCTTAGTCTTCCTTGACAGTTATATCCATCAAACTTTATATAGTATGTCTTCAAGATTTTATAATCAACATCGTATGGTCTTTGTTCGTCAAGACCACATGTAAGCTTACAATAAGCAAGTTTCGAATTTAGAACACCTGTGCACTTATAGCGTTGTTTGAAATCCATTTCACGCTGGGATTTAGAATTAATTCGAAACAGGGTTTTCATTATTTATCAAGTATTGTTACATATACAACTATAAAGTTTTCAGTAGGTTCTATATGTAACACTAATGTGGCTACAATTGAAACTTGTGGAACAGATAAACTTGATTAAAATCTGACATTCTGTAAATTAACTGTTACTAAAAATACTAGCCCCCGAAGCTGCTTTAGAATTCTCCGTGTATTTTATTATGGACTCATAAATGACTATGTGAAAATGGGTTGTCTGATTAACTGACTGTTTATTGTTTTCTTGTGATGGCAGCTAGGCGGAGTAGTAGCTCCTGGAATGGGCCGGCATATATAGAGAAAACTTCGGGGGTCTAAACTTAACCGGCGTATTGTGTGCTATTAAGTCGGACATAACACTTGTGAGAGAATGCGAGAAAGGCTAAAACTTTGACAATTTGATATGAAGGCTTTTGTGTCCCACGTCACATGCAGAGATTTATGATTTATTTAGTAGGGTACATCTTTATAGTACCTGCGATGGTATTCCTGCTATAAAATGTTTACAGGTTTTCGGTCGTATGGTTTTATATTGAAATTAGTCTACACCATTTAACACGGGTGTGTAGCTCATTTAGGCTCTTATTGAAGAATGTCTAAATACTATTAATATCTCATTCTCGCGTCTTAGTTTCTACACTAAAATAAGTGAGCCGTAAAGCCATGCCACGTTATCCTAGGTTTGCTTAGTGAATATAATATGGTTCGTCGACAATTCACATGTGTTGACAATAAAAATGTTTTATTCACGTTAAAAAATTTAAGCGTGATTTTGATAAAAGTACAAGAGGCGCAAGAAGTATGACAGGACAGTTGCTGATAGAACTTATTATTCTCTGTCTACCCCAATGGGAATTAGGCGTGATCATATGTACATATTATGTTATATTTCTAATGTAACGTACGTAACTTCTCGCCTGTAATCCCCGAAGAGGTAGGCAGAGGAATGCAGAACACTCCCACGTTTTACCGTTTAAGTTTATGTCCCACTATGGAATAGGTGGTGAGCCATGCCTCGGGCACATGTCCAGACTCCGACCCACTACTAGAAAGTCTAAATTAGAAAATTACCTACATATTTCTAAATTCTCATTATCATAGGACCATTATATAATTGTAATCTTTGACTGTATTAAATCTGTACGGAATGTGGGAATACAGACGCGACGCTCCCAAAGGTCACAGAAGACATTCCACTGTTATCAGCAGCGATCAGATGAGAACAAGATCGTGAGATGTTCGGCGCGCGGCACCGTTACTATAACGCTCGTGTAATGGAACTTTAAATACTGATCGGATTTATTCACTGCTTATGCATGACGTCATCGCCGTACCAATTCTATTATTTTTAAGTCCTGGAGCAGGCAGAGAACACCTAGTGCTAATTGTCTATATCTTTACAAATCTGACATGCTCGTTGTGCATTCAAGTGATAATTTTCTTTTAGAGAAATATTCTGCTAAGCTAAGCTCTTGCAATTTTATTGAATCAACATTCACTTATAAATAATTTCAGTGTATATAGGACCAATCGACTATATATTGTATTCCGGTTGTAACTACAGAAGTTTAGTAGAGATAGGTGGTGAGGCTTTTACCATGCACCGGGCACAGATGCAGACTCCGAGTCACTACTAGCAATTCTAAACCGGAATTTGAACCCAGCACCTCTCAGGATCGGCAGTTCGGATGCG
>DWDT01002544.1:0-13555 GCA_018245595.1 Microceris scylla | reverse complement strand
ATATATGCGTACATATGTATGTATGTATACATATACAGTGCAGTAGATGCCGGCAGTCGTCAATTATGTTTGCAAGTAATGTCATCGGGTGCCTAAAATGTCACTGGAGGAAGTATCGGGGTTTTCCCCAATATTATGAAAAAAGAAACGTAAACGAAGCATGTTAACTCTATATGGATGTGGGATACCTGGCACTTGTTGCTCTCTGCTTACTCCGTACAATTCTGTACTCCGTACATATCTGGCATGACAATGTAGTTACAGTATTTTTTAAAGAAATAAAGTCAGTTTAATTTAACAAGAAGACTGTGATATTACATGCAAATTATTTTATGACACACTAATAAAATACTGAATAGTTTTTCAAAAAAGGCCAAGTGTTGTCTACTACAGTAAAATCTTACTCAAAGTATATTTCTGAGTTAATCGAATACTCCTTTAAGTACCTAACACAATAAGTAATACATTATACACAGACTTGAATATTGCAATAATATTTACCGTTCGATGTGTATGTATATTCTAAGTTTTGACTTATTCATTTGGAATTAGTGGTGATATTATATGTTACAGTAGTAGATTGGTAATATTTTTCGACACTAATTTCCAAAATGAAACGGCCCATAAGATAATAGTTACATTACTTTTACAGAAGTTTCGAAGATCTTGTTAACTCAAATTAAATATGCGGTGTAATCATACAATATGTAATCTATACAAATAAATGAATTTGGAGTGTCTGTTTGTAATACTAATATAACCGCTTTTTACTAAATGCATATTATGTTGTATACACGGTACATGTACCAAAATAATATTTTTTACAAATTTCGTCTGTCTGTCTGTTTGTTCCGGTTAATCTCTGGAACGGCTGGACCGATTTTGACGAGTCTTTCACTGTCAAGTAGCTGATGTAATAAAGTAAAATTTAAGCTACTTTCATTATAAAAAAAATTTTTGATTTCCATGCTAACGAAGTCGCAGGCACAGCAAGTATTTGAAATGAATTAAAAATAATTTCTTTATCACGTTTTGTTTTATGTTAAAATTTATATGTATACATATATATTTTTATAAACACAGTATTATATGAGATTAACTATAAGAAGGATGTAGCTCTGAGTCTGCAATGCCGTATTAATCCTCGCATAGTACCGTCATATAATATTTTAATACATCTATCGTACGGGTAAAATCTGATTAAAAGAAGCCATTTCTTTATTATGTTTATACTGTCGGTTCAGTATTGCTACGGCTCTGTTATTTATATAACTACTATCCAATGAAACAGGCCGTTTTAGAGCAACTACTTTTTTTTTATAAAGTTTTGCAGACGATCATAGTATTTAAAAAGTTTTTGGTACGTCGATATTTCTGTTTTGATATGTTTATATTGACATATTCGATAGCAATTGAATCATTGAATTTTATTGTAATTTACGTTTTTGACTTATCTATTTCATTTAAAATTAACATTATGACAGACTTGACTCGTATCTCTGCATCGATAATATGTCAAACATGACACACACGACTACGGCGAGTGCTAATGGCAGAACGAGTAACAAAAGATTAATTAGAGATTTATTACGGGACATTTTAGTGGCGCACCATCTAGCTGATGACGCGCCGCTTATCAGCGGTTATCACCCAGCGAGCCTCGACTCGCGGCAAAACTCAGTCGCGCGTCCTCGCTCGCTCCGTGTGGACTCGTTGCTCGATCTCTTTCGTATTGTTCCCGAAGGCGGACCGATCGTATCCCGAACCCTTCCGATCGGCTACGCCGCTACGGATCTCGCCAACTTTTGTGAGTACCTTTGTAAATTTGCAACTTGTGATTCTCATCTCATTAATCGAATTATCGTACGCCGATTCAGTCATCTTTTTCATTATAACATATGGCTCTAATATTTTTATGTTTAATCTTCGGAATACGCACGCCGTGTGACAAAAGCGCGTGATCGCGGCGTTAGAGCATTTTCAAAATACATTTTTTTACATTTTGAAGCCTGTCATGATTCATATCGTGTGGAAAGATATGAAGGTCGCACTATACTCATCCTAAAGCAAATTTGTCCTCGCGGTCTTAATGTCTCAGGATGTTACTCGTATGTTTATCACTTATATTAAGATGTCTTTGCGGTGGATATGGACTCAATGAAATCGTATAACTGTAAATAACAGATCTTCGTTTTATATTACACCGTACTGGCCATTATTTACTTACATTCTATTATATATTCCCTTTTATGTTCTCTTAATTGGAGTACTTATTGAGATAAATTCAACAACCCATTGATATAATTCGTCGAACATGTTATAGAAATGATCATTTGACCATTTTTGTATAACTGTCCAGAAATACGTAATATTTATTTTATAGAAAACATAATATATTCACGTTAACTAACTTCATATTCCTCTAAGAGTGAATTTATACTCTGAAATATGGCCTCGTTTATTTACGTAGCCGTTATTCTTTTTCGCTCGGTGTCAGATAATAATGAATGAATGCAGAAAACGCACATTCATCATTCAAAACGGTAATTAATCAATCAATTATTGTTAAGCTCGTTTGTCAATGATAAAGTGTTTCTGTACACATATAAAACTGTTATGTTCAATGCGACGTTACTATTTCGGCAATATATGTATACATATGTACATATATGTAGGTATGGGTTTGGAGGTTTGAAACGAATTTTGGATATCTATTAAAACTTTCTCGATGCTGTGGAATTTCAGTGGTTTTCGGAATACGTAAGGCTTTACCTAATTATCTCCGCGTATAACTAACTACTTTTGGGCATTCTGCCTAAAATGTCCAACGTTTGTTTGTTTTAATTAAATCAATTTCGGCCTTGTGTAAAATAGTTTTACGAGATAATTGTACCGTCGAGTACAATTATTTCGTATCGTTCTATGGATGTAAGGACTTCGAATTTGTAAACACAATGAAATTAATAACTTTCTGAAAATGGATATTTTGACAGATCGTTTAATTTGCATTGACAGTTAGGAAGATTGAGTTATAAATTTGTACATCACGTGTTAATTACATCGTTATCATTTGCAAAGGCTTCCTGACTCGGATTTAATAAAATAAGCAAAGAGAAAATTCTGTGTCTGCTATTCATCCTCGTTTGCGAGCGACACCCAACATTTTAGGACGCTTCTTTTGTGTCGAGGAGCCCACGTCTCGGTGACGTTTGAGCGTACCGAAATCTTCTTTTTCGAATTACGCTGAGATATAACAGCCGTTGCACTTAGTACGTTTAAAGTAGCCGCGTTTGCGTTGTTAGCGTTCGGTTAGAAAGGCGTGTTAGGAGACGCGCTAAGGCATGAGGCATTCCTATTTAACGACGAGGGAAATGTAGTGTTTTTATCCAATCTCTAGTAGAACGTCCAAAGGTCCGATGCCTGGTTTTTGTTATCGTTTGTCTGTAAAGTAAAGAACGTATACGGATTTTATTTTTGTTCACTTTTAATATTACCGATCAATCCTTTGCCCCATAGTAAAATGGAGATATTATATCGTTCGAAGAGCAGTATTTATTAATAAAGTTGATTAGATATTGACCTAATAGTATTTGATGGTTTCAGATAGTTTTTCTCAGCGCAATATAATTAGTATTTACTATTAAATATATTCAGGATACCGTAGATCGCTCTCCTACCAAATGTTCTGACGACCGGAAGAAAACAGCGGGAGGCTGCTAGATTCGGAATGCCTAGGACTGGAAGGAGTGGCGCCGATTAGGGGAGGCCCATGTCCAGCAGTGGACATCGAGAGGTTGACGATTATTAAAGATACGATGTATTAAAACTTTAAATTAAAAAGATAGTATCATAAGTTATTTTCATTCTAGACACGTTAAACACGGTGCACTTTAAAGATTTATATAGCTAATTAACCTTGAAACTATTCTCACTGTTAATATGTATTAATAATATTATCCTCTACTATGTAATCAATAAATTATTACTTTTTAAGTTATAGGGAAAAGGGAATATAAGTAAAGTAAAGTTTAAAAAGATATTGATAAAAATACACGTTTCTATGAATTTGGTACAATATAATTTATTAAAAAAAGATTTCAACGTCCAATTCATACCGGAAATAATTACGGTTAGCATTGGATTTATGAGAGATCAACGAGTACTCTAAGAATTTATATTTAACTCTAGAAATGTATTGTATCAATCATTGAATGCTGTAAACGAGAAATATATTTTTAAATCCGACATTCTCCTGACAGATTACTTAGGAATTTTTGCGTGTTGGAATTTGAAAAAAGAACGCTTTTCTTTATTCCCAACCAATTCTTGCAATAGGCGGATTATTTAAATGAAATAAAATAAAACAACCTTTTTATAATCGCATTATTACATACGTAAAATAGGCTGTAATTTAAAGATTATTCGAAAACAAAACCAATTAATGTGGAGTTTTTATTGTTTCAGCCGCGACATGTCCCACTGCTGGGTACAAGCTACCCTCAGAAATCAAGCCAAGAACGAAAATAATATCAGTATTATAAATATTTAATATAAATATAATGATGAATAAATTTTACGTGGCTATTGACATGTACTAGAGATAAAAAAATCAATTTTATACTGAAATAAAAGCGGTTGCTTAGTTTTATAAAACAGCCTATTTATTTATTATCTGTGAAATTTCATTAATTATTGAATTTTATTTGTAAAATCCCGTTTGACTCTGATATCTAAAATGCGCTGGTCAATCATCAATGGCTGACTGGCGTTATATTGGAGACGGGCCATAAACGTGCATAGAATTTAAATTATTCTCAATTGTAGGACTACGGAGCCGTAATAGATAATTTAGGTTGATAATTATACGTTTGAAAAAGGTTAATCGTAAAAAAAATACCCTTTCTTTCGTGTTATATTCATTGCGACATTACTTTCGCGCTATTTTCTCCAATACGTAATACTTCTAGAAGTTATTTAATTATTAAAAAATAAAACGACTTATCATTAAATAATCCGTATAATATTGAGGTTATGCTAGTGTGAACGTACATATATTGAGACTAGAAGAATTTTTTGTATTTTTTGGTTCTCGTAAAATGTCGTAACGTGGTACAACTATTATTATATTGACACCTCTGGTATTAGTATAGTGCGTCACGTTGACCTCCTTCGAGTACAGCAGTAAACAAATACGCCGATTACATTTTATACATACAAATACCTACATGCGAAGTTTTTGCGGGAAATTTTCACCAATATCGCTTAGCTGTAAACATTGCAATCATAGTTCTCATTAAAATACATGCAGCGCGGCAGTAGGCGAAGACACCCGATGAGAGAACCAACAATGTCCTTATCTCTACACGACGTAGGCGAGTATTAGATACCAAAGTAGATACGATAAGGAGAGTCATTACGGACAACAAAATTATAACCATCCACGCCGAAACTAACATCTTGGGGAGGTCGCGAGGCGTTTTAACGAACACAGTGCATTTATCAGCCATCGACGTTTTAATACATTCCTTTTTCAATCGAGTATTCAAATCAGGAACGCCATTTGGAACTTTGCGTTGCTTTTCATTTAGCTCGGGCCCCGCGGTCGGGCGAGGTTGGCGCTCGAGCGATTTTTGTTTACGGGCCCGCGGTAAACAAGACAAATTTGTCTCATTGATTACTGGAACCTTGGCTTTGAAACAATGTCCATTAACGTCCGCTCGCCGAATGTCGTGTTTACGCTCTAGATGTTTTTTGTAACAGATAGTTCACGTTCGACATTTCGGAGCGCTAAAGCGTTCTAAGCTGATTTAATTCACGCACAACTTGCATGTTATTAAATAAAACCTAGCACCTAGCACCATAAGTACGTTCTAAGCTAGCGAGTTATTCATTATTGTTGACATTATAAGTAACCTGTGAAAAATTTATTAAAAACAAAAATAAATGTACACAAGTAACTTCTGGTAGACTTGTCTAACTGGAGTCCGAAACTCACGGGAGTTGCCCTTACGTACACTACCCTTTTATTCACCCTAATCTCTTATTCATACAGCGAAGAAAACCCGTGACCTTTCGCAGCCTCTCAAATTTGACTGCGCTCCTAAATCTAGCTAAACTGTCCCGGTGAAACTGTAAAGGCTAATAACAGACGATGACATTCTGAGTAATGTTATTAAATATATATACATATACATAAAATATAGAACGCATACATAGCAAATAAGTGTGCCAAGTATCAAAGAAATCTTCGATACACTCGTATGTAATATTATACATACATACATATGTATATATCTAAGATATACCCAAAGTGTAAAAGTTGTCAATCAAATTCACATCAGATAAGAATTGTTCAAGATTGAAAACTCGATAATGAGTAATTTATCAGTGGATTAGAGTTGTTCGACTATTCCTTATCCGTTTATCTGTTCATACGGCTTTAGTACAAAGTGTTAAGATCGAAATGGATAGAAATTAAAGAATATAGGAGTGTATTAATCTTCCTCATCGTCGGCCTAAGTCAGTAACATTGTAAGTAAGTAACTATAAGTAAGTAAGTGTAAGTAAGCAACATTGCTTGACATAGGCCTTCCCTAATGAGCGCCATCGCAAAATCACGCCTGTAATCCCGGAAGTGCTAGGCAGAGGAGTATAGTACACTCCCCCGTTTCACCAGTTACGTTTGAGTCCCATCACATGGAATATGTGGTGAGCTTATCGCCATATATCAGTCCCAGATCCAGACTCCGAGTCACTACTAGAAATTCTAAATGAGAAAAATCATATAGTACCCGACCTGGGATTTGAACCCAGGACCTACCGATCGGCAGTCGCGCTTGCAACCAATTGACCAACGAGGCAGCCAATGAGCGCCATTGCTAACATTATTTATAAATTACATACCTAATATTTCTTTAATACTCTATTCTTACCGTTCAGTGCGCCCACGCGTTATACGCTAAGATAACTCATGCTTATGGTTCGTGTAACACTTAATACTTTTCACGAGTCTAATACCGAAAAATAGCTAAGTAATATGTCAGTTGCGTCTTATATTAAGCGCTATATATAACAGTTCAGTATACGTCACTAAACAATATATATTATCTGTGCTGGTATCATCATGGACCGTGGGTTCTCAAACTTATTACGTCTACTGCCCACTTTGAGGATCAAATATCTCAAAGCGTGCCCTGAAACTATTTTATTTTAAAAATGCCTCGTACGAGTATGTCATTTGAGTCTTATCGTTTTTTAGAATTAAAACATACGTTCATTCTAATTTTATGACCCTTTACCGTCCCTTTAAAAGGCTCCAGCGGCCACAAAGGGGCGTTATCGTCCCCTTTGAATAAAACTGTCACGGACCAAGTGTCTGACCTTTGTTGAATTTCGAACAGAAATAACGGAAGTGGAACTTTACTGTCTTATATTAAGTATAATTGTTTTGTAATGAAACGAAACAAGTACTGTAGTACTGTATTTCTGTAGTGTAGTACTGTATTTCTAGCAGATCAATAGGCACTCTTACAGTACTGTCAATAAATTATGTGACAAATAATAAAATGGTACTTTCCTTTAACGATACATGAGTTACACAAGATATCACAGATACATACATTCATTCAACAAGATATCTTTACATTTTGATGAGAGAGTATAATGCTTAGAATTGTTATATAAAATTAGCCTCTATTTATGTAATAAAAAGTGGTTTATTATTGTGAATCGTGGTAGTAACACATCAAAACGCTCATGTGTAGGTACAACTAGACATGTTTATTGCTCAGAGACGTTAATATGTTGCGACTGGGTATTTCAATTCAGTCTTAAGCTCGTAATTGGGGCGTCCGATTACGGATAGAATACGAGTTCTGTCTAGAATTGGATGCAAATGTGTCTAATAAACATTAAATACAGAAATACATATACATACACATCTTCACGCCAGGTCCCTTGCGGAGTAGGTACAGAGCACAGAGTGACAATATCTCTATTCTTAGACACCTGTCGTGTTTCGTAATAAGTAACATAAATGAATTTCTTACATTAAATAAAGAAATAACTAAATAAAAATCGATGTAAGTACATATTTGTATATGGATGTGTAGTTTATCAGTCATATGGTAGCCATAGCACAGGTTCAGCCTACTTTGAGGTCAGATGGTGATCTGAAGATATGTCCCAAGGGATTATTTATTTATTATATATACGTATTTTCACCCCAGGTCCAAGGGGCAGGCATTGTTAATTTAATTATATCTGTATCACACATCTTCACGTTAGACCCCTTGCGGGGTAGGCATTGTTAAATTAAGTTCATTTATTATTAAACAGAGATTTCTTGATTGATAACGTTACAAGTTATTGTAAGTTCTCTTTACTTAGATATAGTAATAATGCGTTATCTCACACGGTGCCGGCCATCGCATGTCTGCGGACACTTATCGGACGGTCACGTTAGGTTTATTTATGGCATGGCGGTTTAGCGGGACGAAATAATAGGTCTTCAGCTGCTATCGTCGGTCCTACTGTCATCTTTATACACATAAACATATTATAAATCTGTCTGTGTTGCGTGCTTTATACGCGAAGATTGAGTATAAGTTCTTGTTTTTTATTTATATAGCAGAAAGAAACTATTATAGTTAGGCCGGCTGACGGTTATATTTCGTGAAATCCCTGCTGCCAGTTCAGTTGTCTGACTCCGTCTGGGTAGGTACATACACGTATAGCCTCGTGTCTTGGTGCAACGCGCGTAAAGCAGCCTTCATTTTACAGTACATCAGAAAGTGTTCTGCTGTGTATGATGATACGTTTGTATTGTTTACATCGCATTCGAATTCATTTGTATGGTAACACCAAAGAATTAAAGCTTTCTTATATTAACGCGCGGATCATAATTCTATCATAATATACACGATTTTCATTACGTATAAACTTTAAACGGCTAATTCGTATCAGTTACGCTACATTTAGTATGTAAAATGAATCTAATGTTTATTATTAAGAAACAGCTTAGTGTCTTGATATAGGTACCTACATGATTTAAAAAAATGTTATAATCGTTATAAGGAACGTTTCAAATTTAGAACAACAAATTTAAAAATATTCCATTATATTCTTGTAAGCAATTCTTGTTAATAAACGGTTATTATTCAATTACCGAGCCGACCACAGTCGCGGGCTACGGTTACTTGTTTGAAACAATGGCCGGCCATATGAGACGCAATTATACATAAATTACGCTTGGCTTTACATATTAATGGCTTAATATTAGATATTTGTACGTAGCCAATAGCATATCTAACTACACTCAAATTCAAAATGAGTTCCGATTTTGTGAAGATTTCGTATTACGAGTAATATTATTTTAAACTTAATTAATTAATTAAGTACATAACAACAATTCCGTTAATAATAATCATATTATATTGATTGTTGCTTGGAAATTAAAATGAACACAAAAGTAAAAATATTTTGTGAAGAAATATGAAATGGATAATTTTTATACGTTAGTATTTTCTCGAAATGTTAGTAAGTACGTGTCGGTTGTGCTCTGAGCTCCGTATTTCGAGAACCAGGTGTGAAATTCCACATGACATATTATGCTTTCAGCATAGACGGACTCTCCCCCATTACTAGAACGTGAAATGCGGCAAACACTCACTTCAGATTTGGTACTGAAAAGATTAAAACAACTTTAAATTACGATTCTTGCGAGCGTGTGTTTTCTATGTACAATGGTTAGCGTGTTCAATATTATGACCGTGGAAATGACAGTCTTATTATTTATAATCCTGTTCCTGATGAGATGAAATCGACTAAAATTGAAGGTCGTCATAAAAAGAATCCTAGGAATACAATGCCAATGAGGATGGAGTTAGGGGCTAAGAGAGACCAAAGCATATATTCTGACTAACTAGGTCAGATACTGGCTGATCTCGAGGCAGTTTTCGTAAGAGGATATCTTGTGTGAGGCGTCGTTAATGTAGAAGAAGCACTTTGGGTGTGTAAAGATAGAGATATGTGTCTGTCAGTGCTCTCTGCCTACCGCGTAGGAGATCTGGGAGATCATCATCATCATCATCATCATCATCATCATCATCAGCCTATAACTGTCCACTGCTGAACATAAGCCTCCCCTAGAGCGTGTCAAGATGGGACGACGTGGGAGATGGTAGAATAATAATAAAAAACACCGAGGAACGTAGTAGATTGATGTATGTATCGCCGCATTTTCGGAAAAAAAATTCTAAACGAAAATTTATTATTAATACAACCAATCGTGTAGTTTCACATAAGCCCTATAAGCCTATTAATCGAGTAGAACTGGCTTTTTGTATAACATCGCTGTACTTTATGCCTTGATTGCGCAGATTTATTATTTTCCGATGATACTTATACTTAGTTCGTCTGACTACGGCTACTACTATACGTTTTTTCTATAAATGAAATTAACAAACGAAAGTCTTTAACTTCTATTCCGTCATAAAATTATCTCAGGATAAAATGTCTGCCAACCCGCACTAAGGCAGCGTGGCAAACTATGGCCTTAACCGTCTAAATACGAGAGGAGGTCCATATTCCAACAGTGGAATGAATGGGTCAATATACATGCCTTTTGCCACTAACTACTAAAAAATGCGCTATGGAAGGAATTAAGAAATATGTATATTTTCATAAATTCATTTTGTGATTGTCTCGTTGGTCGAGTGGTTGCAGGCGCGACTGGCAATCTGGAGGTCCTAGAATCAAATCCCGGGGCAGGTGCTATTGATTTTTTCTAATTTAGAATTTCTAGTAGTAACTCGGTGTCTGGAATTGAGTCCAGTGTATGGCAATAGGCTCACTACCATGGAACTAAAAAGTACCTGGTGAAACGTGGGAGTGTACTACACTCCTCTGCCTTCCCCTTCGGGGATTACTGGTGTGATGTTAAGTATATTTTCATCACTGTTATCGTTCAGTAAGTAGCTATGAAAGTAAATTTATGTATAATGAGATTCAGTAATTTCTCTCGACATTTTTATCTTTACATTGTAGGTACACAGGCCTCATCCTGGCAAAGTGCGGGTTCGCAGACTTTACTCGCCTTAGAGTAAATATATCAATAATTAGAATTTGAAACTTCTATAAGTGTTAAAAGTTTAGAAAAAAAAATTAATTAATATTGTAGTTTGGAAACATTCTAAGTTTTAAGTAATGACTATTTAACAGTAATCATATTAACAAAAGTAATAAATAACTTATATATAATATACATAAATGATATATGGATATAGATGTATATTATACCATGTACAATTGTTACACATTTAGAAATTGAGACTCTTTATTGTTAAAAAACAAAGCGTTAACATAAATTTACTAGACAAACACAGACTTAATAGACAAGCGCAGGAAAACAGGAAAACGTAGGCAATATTATGAATATTCTTTAACGGTCTTCTTGCCGCAGTCGCTGCACACTAAGACCTGGGTCACGGTCGTTATCGAGGTTGCAATTGCTTCCGAATCGATCCACTTGTCTTCGAGCCAGGTACTTCTTAAGACGGATATAGATAAACATAGTTGTTTAACATAAACAAAGTTCATTTATTATAAAAATTATAATTATCAAACATATCGACCAGTATTTTTACACACCGGACCAATTTCTATCTCATTAGGATAATAAGGAATACTAAGAAACGTCTTACGGATGATAACATACGACGGGACGTCGAATTTTAAATCTGCCTTTCATATGCTCGAGTCGATTATGAGCAAATACGTATAGAAAATTATGATAAACTGTTTACTTGTACATGGAAATGTCAGTTGCGCGTAAAACCTAGGAACACGAAAGCATATAATCTATTTTCAATTACAGGTACCCGTGAGGCGTTCACGGTACATAATCATATAGTGACAGGCACTGAGGTATTGAGGTGTCGAACTTTATGAGTTAGACTACGTATAAGTTATAGATGCCGCGAGTAATATGTAGATGTAGTATAAGTTTTTATTGGGAGAATGTATTGGCACTCTCTTCGCTGTTAGTGCAGTTCGGCATGAAATTGAATGATAGATATAGTTAGATATATTATTTAAAAAAAAAAAACGTAACATCACACCTGTAATCCCCGAACTACTCTAACAACAGATAATATTCACTTCACAAATAAATGGTTGAAATACCTACAAAATCATGTACATATTTGGAAATTGCATCCCAAGGCTAATTATCACTAGCCTATTTCGTCCAATTGTATGTATATAGTCTGATATCATCGATTTTTTACTTTCCGTCTTCTTTATATAATCCGGTGACGTCTCCCAGACAGATAAGCAACATGACTGTTAGTTAACTCTCGAAGATTTCATTCAGTAATGGCAGTATTGATTATTTACTATTTTTAAAATGGCAATGACACACAATGAAGATAATTTTAATATTTTTTTTTCACTAGGAACATTCTGCAGATTTTAATGATTACCTACTTACGGGATGATTTACGACGTCTAGAATTACTTTCGATGACATAAAATTTACTGGTTATTTTAACCTAACTTCGGTACAATAAAATTTACTGGTTATTTTAACCTAACTTCACGCCTGTAATCCGAGAAGAGGTAGGCACAGGAATGCAGAATACTCCCACGTTTCACCGGTTACGTTTACGTCCACTATGGAATAGGTGGTGAGCCTATTGCTATGCATCGGTCACATATCCAGACTCCGAACCACTACTAGAAAATTTTAATTAGAAAATTGTGTAGTGAAATCTAAATTAGAAGATTTTGTAGTTGTTATGAAATAAATGATCGCAGATATCGAGAACAATTAATGGGGTTGTCGATTGCGACAACTTTCATAACTTGACCGTGATGTGAAAATGTTTTTTTGATTCGTCTCAAGGGAAATGGTGTTCAATCTTGCTTTAAAAGTGGGACAAAGATGACTCTATTGCGTAAAATGGGGACGCCGAGGCCACACTTGTACATATCAATGATACTTCGCGGTATCTGCTTATGTTCGTGTACCTACTTTTGTTTTCAGTTTCAATCCAGCAAGTAGGTACTTAAATTAAATGACGAATGTTATTATAAGTATAAACAATATAAATTATAAACACCTTTATAATATTGTTAAGCGAAAATTATATAATTCCTAAAGATTATTGCGTTGTTGGAATGAATATAATCTGACGGAATAATCACAGGAGTCGGTTTGGAAATATATTTATTTATTATTATAATTCAATATAAGTATATCTATCATTACAGATGTTCCGATTCGAGAGTATAGTATTGAATAACACAGACATTGTTCATTGTTACAATTATGTCAGTATAACTAAATAAATTAATTAAACGATTTGTAATAATAAAACAATAAAATATGATATTAATAAAAAGTTACAATAATGAAATGTCATAATAAAAAAGCACGATGATAACATAAGTCTTGGCAATATGCAAGGACTTTTGATACGTAACTTCACGCCTGTAATCCCCGAAGAGGTAGGCAGAGGAATGCAGAACACTCCCACGTTTCGCCAGTTACGTT
>DWDT01002543.1:0-13556 GCA_018245595.1 Microceris scylla | reverse complement strand
TTGTTATCTATAAGCCTATTGCCATGCACTGGGTACAAATTCAGAGCTACAGACAAAGCTACTACTAGAAGTTTTAAAGTAGGAAAACCTGATTGTATTTGAACCGGGGATCGAACTCAGGATCGGATTCAGGATTATTTATTTTAAAGTAAAATAAAATCACACATACATTTCCCCGAAAGGTTGTCATCCTGTAATTTATTAGAATCAAATAGGGACACGTATGGAATTTAAGATATCTTTTGCCATTAAATTGATAGTGATAAATACTTCAGTAAGCAGTAGTAAAACAAAACTAGTCTGGTTTATACACATGAATATCTATATATTTTGACAAGACGGTGGTAATACGCCTTGCCCACATTTAGACTGATGTGAAACAAAACATCTATTTGCAAAAAGACATACATATATTTGCTCAACGTTAACAGAGTTGCGTCGTTTGAGGCGCTCATAGCGCCTATAGTTAAGCGGTGTAGAATTGAAACTCAAACTCCGGAGGTCCTAGATTTAAATCCTAGCGTATATCACTTTCTTTATAAAAGGTATGTACATTCGAAGATTAATACAATGCTATATGTAGTAACTATAAAACATACATCGTAAGGAAACCTTTACACCTTGATTTATTACATAACGCTGTCATGCTGTCCAAAGCGTGTCTGTTGATTCGCCCTTGGCCCGCGGACTGCACTATGGTCCTAACACTCACTTTTAAAGGAAACCCGCGCCCAACAATAAAACGATACAAATGTTGGCGATGAAATGGCTACTATCGTGGTCTCTTCAAAGTTGTGCAACTTTCAGTTACAAAAATATATCCATCTCTGTGGATTTACTTTGGTATATTTGCAAAGTATTATGTAATGGATGGCGATATTTTATGTAATGGACGGTAACAATTTTTCGCCTCTACTTAGCCTTACCCCATTTCATTAGGCATTGGGCTTTTCTCGATAATTTTTTATCGAACGTTATTTACCTTTGCAGTGTTTTAACCATTCAATATGACTGTTTATATATCTAGGTACATATTATGTATATAAGAAAATATAACATGGATGAAAATAATAGATACTTGAAGCATTTTTGGTAAAATGCAATTTGCTATGATTTATGTACACTGTGAACAAAACCAATTTTTATCGTGTATCTTCTCTCGTTACGCAAAAATTTGTAACCGATTTAAAAAAAATTTGTGATATCTTAATTATAATCGAGGTCCATTATATAGTTACTGTTTTATGTATCCATCTTAGCAATGAAAAACGCGGTCAAACAAGCGAATACTTATCGATCGCGGCGGTTCATTTTTAGTTTGTCATACATGTAATATAAGATAAATATATTAACTTTTAAGGATCGTAAACTAGTCTTGCAATGTGACTTACCAAATCGGATCACATTACTCGGAAGCAGGTCAAGGAGTTGCCTACATAACAATGTTATTTCTACCTTCGGCGGATGTTAACAAGATTATACAATGTACCAGCTTTACTCGTGTATGTACATATGTCTCTTTTAAATACCCTGATTAGTATCTGATCTACCCGAGGTCCTTCTTCACCGATTTCCACCGATCGCGACGAGTTGCTCTCGAAAACTCACGTACATATATTCGAGTACATACATCTACATAGATACGAATTGTTTTATGTATTCAGATACAACCAAGGTTGGAACTCGTTAATTTTACGTTCAAGCAATTCAAATCGCTTGCTCCGATGATTCGTAAGTATAGGAAGGATGGTAGATGATAGAAAGACAACACAAAAATACAATGCGAATGTTGACGGATGCAGATTCGGAGGGAAACCAAGGCTCACCTATTTTGGGCCAAAGAAGTCATATTTGTAAAGAGGTATTTGACACTTGGTGCTCTCTGGCCGACCTGTAAATGACCTGACATAACTACATAAAATAAGGTCAACTATATTGCTATTAAATCACATAATGAAAGTAAAATACTGAACTTAAATCTAGATAAATATAATTCTACTCTTAGAACTCCTTTCCTTTGTTTCATATTGAAACTTAAAACACAACTTGGCATCATATGCATACTACATGAGTTTTTAGTGAAACAAAATCAGTAATCATAAAAAGAACATGATTTTTTTACATTCACTGCTAATTGTATAAAATTCTCAGGACGCAGTATATTCTCTTATGAATTAAATTTTCTAGAAGTACAATATTAAAGTTACAATTGGTTATCTACATTAAATAATTGTATATACAAGTGAGTACAAAATCATTTTGCAATTTGCAAACATACTTGTGCGTACAAGCAGCAACAAAACGCGCGCTGCACACGGTGCGTCGCCGTCGTCAACGCGAAATCAAAATGGCGGCGGCTTCCGGGAAACGTGGCGAGGTCGGCGCGCGCATTCCGCTCAAGCGGGGGCTAATTGATATGGGAGCTAATATCTCTGCAGCGCGTTTTGAACCGTTTTAAATGCGTGTTTATAACTTCGACGCTGCGCAAGCGCATGCACGCAGCACCGTTATGTTTTACGTCAATGTCGAAATTTAATGTCATTGAGCTTGCTTTGGATTGTCTAATTTTTATTTACTTTCATCATGTACAACACGAGCACCTATAATTTAGGTGTAACGAATTGTTGAATATATCAATAATAAAATGTCATGTATTCGATAGTAAAGCCATGAATTACTTTACTAATTGTAGATATAACTCGATTCCGTTGATGGTCACTTTAAAATATTGTTACTTTTACGACCATAGTCTGATATGATATGTGCCGTAAACACAGAAATTATTTCAAAATCGTACGCTCTATTGCGGTAACGGCAGTGGAACAAGTTTTTATTACAAGTACATAGTGAATAAATGTTTGCGATCGTTTATATCCTTGTCTGTTTTTTTTGTTTCCTCACTAATTATCTGTAAAATTAATTTCTTGTAGAAAATATTTAAAAAATTAAAAATAATTGGGATACATTACGACCTGAGATCTTTTGTTTTCATATTTTGAAACGTTAAATAACATTGATTGCAATATATGTATTACAATTTTAGGAATACTTATGTTTCTATTATAATTTGGTATGTACGCTTAGGTAAATGCATACCGAAGTACAGATAAAAAATGAAATTAATATTAAAATTTATTTTTAACAAATCTTAAAAAAACATTCATGAATAAAATGAACAACGTAAAAGTTTTGTGCCAAATTATACGTTTTGTATACGTTTAAAATTTCACACAGTCCGAACGTCGGCATTAAGATTGTGAATAACAATAATAATATCGATTGGCGGCAGGTGTGCATCTCACGTGTAGCAGAGCAGATGGGTACCGAGGACAATGTAACTGTTCCAACTGAGATACAGACGCAGGCCGGGCGCCGCTGGGCTCGTGCCTAATAATAACATGCCAGCTATTGTTCAAGCTCTTGGGCCTTGGGGACTGTAGCAGGTAGTCAGTCCAAAGTTGAATCTTCGCAGGGTCCGCGTGTTACGTACAATTTTTATTTAAGGTGCAGTTACTCAAGTGCGTTTTATTGAGACGTGTTTTACTGCCACTGATTCTAATTTTCACATGTTAACTGTATATATGACATGAAAAAAATAGAAAGACGTATTGCATAGCGATCATAGTATTATAGGAACAAAGTTGAAATGTTCTTAGCATATTGACAATTTTATATTTAGTTATTGAACATGACATTGAAAAATTGTATCTTTCTGTCTACTTCAATTACTTGTGACCGTAAAACAATTTAAAATATATACATGAGTGATTTTTTTATTCATGACCCTTTTATCAATTCACCAATGGACACGGGTCTTCTCTCAGAATGAGCGTGTTAAGATCGTTTTATGATGTTTTAGTTGACTTAATAATACATGTATGTTCAATTGATTAAATAACTATCTTGCGACATCTTCGCAAACAGCCATCACCTCCAAAAGTAGCCCTGAAGGAGGGCTGTATATGGTAACCAGAAGAATCATAAACTAAATATGCACATATGAATACACAGTTTTAAAAATACAATTTTTAACACCCAGACACAGTTCCTTGAGCTTTTCGAACCCACTACCCCCGGTTTAGCAGTCGGGTTCACTGATTACTAAGCCAATGAACAAGTCAGTAGTCAATAGCAAATAAATACATATACTTATGTGACATTACATTTTAAAAAAACGTCTGCATATCTTTGACAAGTCATTGAGTACTGAATTGAAATCAATAGTACAGCAACTAAATCGCCCATATCATTGTTCACAGAGTGAAAAATGGCTGGCTTACGAGAATCTAAGAGAAGAACTGCTAGAGAAGATTCGCAAGATCGAAGAAGAACGTCACACGGTGGACCTGTGGCCGTGCGGCACCGATTGGGGTAGGAAGAGACGCAGGCGGCAAGTGGCGGTCTCGCCGCCTTATGTAGTGTACATGCTGCCCGATGCTGACATCATGGAGGACTGGAGACTGGTCAGGAAACTTCTCGAAAGGTCCGATTAAGATCTTCAAGCGCCTATTTATTATTATAGATTAGCTAGGGTTAAGGTTGTTATATGATTACTTAATTCGTTATTAAAGTGTATTTTTCGGAACGCTAAAGTAATCAGATTTCTTAATAATGACGTGTCTGATGTATGAACGTTTGAAGATTTCAAGTTGCGAGATCTTCGTTGATGGTTAATTGTGCACGGGTTATTAAATAAATTATATTGAAATCTACTTATTTCGTTATTCGAAAGAAGTTGTATTTTCATGATGTGTATATTTCTATGACTGATTGTTCTTTATACGGTGTTAGTTTTGTTCTCCTACTTTCTGTTTTTATTAATGACGGGGTAGAAACTTCTAGAAAGCAACCGCGAAATTTTGGGGAGCTAAATCCAGGGCTGTAGAATTTCCACACACTGAAACCACCTCAATTGTTATTCAGCGCATGTTAGGATGTCCTTAGGATCCTCAAAAATTACTACCTTTCGAGCCAAAAGGTAGCAATAAAATGAGCCATTACTTCTCCAATTACTGTGTTATTATTGACGGACCTTTTACTACATACTGCACGTTTTCGTTTCTCATAATTTATGTTAACATAGCTATTAGACGGGTCGACTTCAAAAAATATGTTTTAAGTACTGTTTTCTGTATTGTAATACATTCGTCGGTTATGACGTATGTAAGTGATGATTTTAAAAATGGCGGATTTCTTAGTTGAAAAATCGATTTGTAATCAATAAAAGTTTGTCAATAACGCATTTGGAGATTCGTGTATCTTTGATTTGTTCATATGTAAATTATATTATAAATAAATCTGTAAAAATCACCAAACTTTTATTAATTCATCACCAAACTTTTTTTTAATGGATTATGTGGGGTAGACTATTTGGTACTAGAGGCACTTCAACTTGAACAATTTCATTAAGGGTGGAGGTAAGAAAGACATTACTAGATACTACTGCTAAATGCGACAAAATCTCTGTCTCATTTCTACCCTACCCTATTCGATACTGGGGTGGATATATGGTTTTAAGTGTTACGGTGATAATGATAATACCAGAGGTAACTCCGTGAGTTAGATATTTAAATACCTCTTGAAAATAGCACTCAATGAAGTTATATGAAAAAATTTATGAATGTGGAAAAACCAAGTCAGTTCTGTAAGGAGAGAGGTAAATGGCGTGCAATGCTCTCTGCGTACCTCCAAACGAATTTGGTGTGATAGCTAAAGTAACTAGCACTCAACCCGTCATCTGCACTAAAAAAAGTAAGGAAGTAACTAAAGTAATAAACTCCTCATGTAACGTGATTCGCGTGATTCGAAATTGGGTGCAATATGGCGAGATAAATATGTACCTGCATGTCACGTTTGTAAATATAATATGTATTCGTATAGCTGTTTCGTGTCTCTGAGATTGAAGCTGGCAAGAGTGAAATAAAAATATAAATAAAAAAGTAGGTACCTTGCATAAATACATAAACACATAAGATGACATACACAGTATCACAGATGTACATCACACACAAGCATGCACGCACACACATACACATCACACAAAATATAGGTTGTTGGCGGATGTAAATTATCCATTCCACTTGTATATGTTAAGGACTGTAAAAAAAAATTGTGACACTAATAGGGAAGGTACTGACTCCCAGGCCACAGCTCATGCTTTTCTGGAAACCAGGACTCTGCTTGAAATGTACCATACTTTGGTCAATAAATCATTATTATTGTTATACATAAATACGAACTTACATAAAATGTAGTTATAAGAAAAGAATCTAAATATTGCCAATGTTTGTTTTTACTGACCTCCCAATAGGACTCCCGATCTTTACTGAATGCAATCTGTATGAATTGAATTTGAATTCATCACTTGAACTAGATGGCATATTTGGACGAATAACACATAATGTTAAAACACCGATAAGGTTGATAAAAGTAAACGCGGTGACGTTGGTGAATATAAATGAGCCAAAACCGAAATACATAGATAATATTTATTGTATACCTATGTATATATAATTATTCATGTAACATGTACACTTAGCAACACTACGTAATATATATGTACTTATGTATGTTTGTCATTATCATCAGCCTCTCAATCACGGACATAGGTTTCTGAGCTGAGCATGCGGACTGGGGATCGCACAGAACGGCTCCTCGCACCGCGCCTACGCTGCTGCCCATCGGCGGCCAGAGCATTCAGCTGTGCCTAATATACGTTTATAGTGTATAATATATGTTATGCAACATTATATAAATTGAATTGCCAGCAGGCTAGACAATTTGGCAAGTGGCGCCCGAGTGAGATAACGCTGTGACGTCAGTACTTTATAGCTTCTCGTGCTGCCAGCATACCTACGTTATATAAATAATATTTAATGATAGATTTAACGTTCATCAGCAGGGTCTTGCAGAACAATTGAGCATTATGCTCCATGCTTCTAGTGCAATGCGGATAAGTCGCGTAATGGGTTTGTCTGCCGTACATATCCGCCAGCATATCGCAAGTGGGTACACCGTTTTAAAAGCCTACAAACATATGGCGATGTATGAATAAACTATATAACGGATCCTCCATTAGGAACTGAATGTAACCCTTGGGTTATAGTCAAATTTTCCATCATAGTGAGTTACAATTTAGACGACTCAATACGACAACGTACATCCAAGGATATCCGTGATAACATCTATCCCCTAACCATTTCGCCTTTCTCGCACAATCTAACTGAAATCGATAAATAATAAATGCTTTATTACTTCACGTCAACACACTTCATGTGTCTAAACGTTTTTATCACACCAATTTAAATTTCACCGCTGATATTCGATTTGAACACTTGAACCAAGGTTTTTATTCGACTAGTTACTTGTCTAGCATTTCAAAAGAAAACATGTAATAACATTGCGCAAATCCTCTGATGTAACATAAACACAACATGTATTGAAACTGTTGGCTAAGAGCGGCCGGCTTCAGAATATTATATACTATACGTCTACATAAAACGTCAAAATTTCCTCGAATGTTATTATGATATATTTCATAACGTAAATTGTATACAAATCATCTATCACAGCTCGTTATGGTTCTAGTATTTTTATGTGTGTATGAGTCTAGTATTTGTGTATTTATTATGTACAAAAATATGTATGAAACATTATGAAGATGAAAAAAAGTTAAACAGTGAAAGTTAGGAACGATCTCATCCTTAAGTAGCATTCTCTTCTAGGCAACCTTTTGCTGGAGATTATAAGGAAAGCCGAGCGGTGGTAAGAAGACATATATATATGCACTAACGGTGATGTAAAATACCGCGAGGAAACCTGTACGGTTTTTTGTTATGGAAAAACTATTCCTTAAGACGTATGAGGTTTACCAACCTTCTAAAAGTCGGCCAGCGTGATAGATGTGAAATTTATCAACATCAACTTCAACACCTGTTTGCACTCCATTGATGAGCCATGAGTCTACCCTTCGGTGGAAGTTTCGACTCTACTCATAACTTTCTATTTCCATGATTATATGTTTCCGTTGCTGAAAACACACTATGAGCGAACAAACGGCAACACTGTCTCGCAACAGCAGCAAAGAACTTTAGCAACGGATACAGTAATTGTTGGTTTCGTGGTGTTGTCCTTGCTTCTAGGAATACGCGATACCACTTCAAACGCATTGTAAAACATTTTGATTCGTGGAAAATAAATTATTTAAAGTAACGTGCCTTATTTTATTTACATCTTCCTTTATATTTTTCATGGTACTAATTTTAGAAACTGACAAATCTTTATACCTTAAACGTTAATTACGAATACTATAATATACGGGTAACACATTGTCATGAGAAGAGAGTAAGAAATTTACAAGAAGCAGGTTCGAGTGGTCCTGCCTATGACATCTGCAGGCTACACTAAACAGCGTTAGCTATGGGTCTATTAGTACACATCAGTTAGTATGAGTATAATCAGCATTAGTATCTGACATATTAAAAGTCATATTCAGACCTATTCAGTATAACATACCTACATATAAAAATATGCTGACGTAAATAGTTATTCTTTATTTTTGTACCTACACGCGGAAAAAATACTTATGCTCACTAAAAAAATATTTATTCTAGATGGGAATCAAACCCAGGACCCCGGCTCAGTAGACAAGTGCACTAACCACTGGACCAACGCACTAGAAATGTATATATGGCAAAATGCAAGTAATGTTAACCAATAATCTTTTTTACCTAAAAATTTGGATGTACTAAAATGTTCATTTAATTGATATAGAAATATCGCGTCTTGTGTTGTCTTCAAAATTGACCGTGTACAAGATAAAACGAAACAAACTTCAAGTAGCAAGACCAAATTAATTGAGTAGGTAATCCATTTTAACCCAAACAATCTCAAGATTAATCAATAAAATCAATCCTGAATTAAAATACGAATTTCTCATTATATATTACATTTAACGTTTTCACATTAGTTATTACTTTAAGGTAATCATTTAATTATAAATTGTGTTACTTTAAATTATTATACATTGTTAAAGTTAAATACAAACAGCTAAACAAGTAAAATGTCGCTTTCATGGTTCATACAGACTTCCGTTTGATACTGATGTTATCTGAGGAAACAACACACTATAGTGTAAACTCTGTTCGGCTACACCATTGTATTGCCATCGTCGATTATCTCACTATTGAGTGATAGAGAATACTTATCGAAATATCCCACTCTCGAGGGTTACTTGTCTCGACCACATTGGTCGACTTTTAACTGATGGAATAGTTAGAAGACTCCGAAACGGGCGTGCATGAAGAGTAATAAATGTGGAAGACGCACGGCATGCCTGCAAGGACAGGGAAAACTGGTACCCCGTAGTCTCTGCCTACCGTGTAAGGGACTTGGCGTGAATATATATATGTATGTACCTAAGTCTATCACGCTGACCCAGCGCGGACCAAGTTACGTCTTAGAAAATTTTATTTAAAACTAGCATACACGTAAGTACATATGTATATATAGATTTCCTGGCAATATTTTCCTCAAGCATTTTTATCGGTTATACTTTATCTAAAATAATATATTTAACATTTATGTTAACATTATCAAAGCGGAAAAAACATGTTGAATTTTATTTTGCTGTTATTTACCCATAACTAAAAACTCGTTGAACACAAGGCTGGCTATGTTTGTAATCTAAAAACATGATGCATCTATTTCCGTCCGATAATTTCATAAACATGAATGTTATGGATTGCATTACTAAGTAAAATTAAATTAATTTATTTAAACAATTACATTTTAAATACATCAGAAAATAATTCTTTAAAATATCATTTATAATAATGAAAATTTCACATATAGGTAATAATCAAAGAATGACGTTTAAATGTAGTCGTAAAAATGTTTCGAAAAGGATCTACTAACTAATAGTGATCTATACTACTAAGGGATACTGATCTACTAACGAATTTTCTCTGGTGCATAACGGCAAATTATGGGCCAAACTGTAGTACCTGTGTAACATGTAACCAGTATAGCAAATGTGACGTTAAAAATGAGAATAATGATATGAAATGCACAGACAGATGTTAGCAACAGGTTGTTGGTACACAGGAGTACATTTCCGTTGGCAGTCACTTAAGTAAATCAAGTAATTTTAAATGAGTGTAAGTCACGCTATAACGATACCTACTTGCATATTGTCGTGAGCTGTAATCCACTCCAGTACGACATAAGGCTGTTATAATAATAATGTAACAACTCATACACAACCATCGAATCTTAACCTGCACAATTAATAACGTTATATCACCCCTTTATCTCCCTGAAGGAGTAGACAGAAAGTGTAGTACACTCCCACTTTTGACTAGTTATGTTTCCGTGTCAATATGGAATAGGGAGAAAGAATTATTTTTACACCCAGTCACAGGAAAAACATTCATTCTCAACACACAAGTATCATTGCTCAATATCAAGTATGTATCACAACACACCATAACTATTTACCATGTCTGTCCGTTGGTCGAGTGTGTGGTCGAGACTACCGATCGGGCGATCCTGGATTCAAATTCCGGGTCGAGTATCATGGGATTTTTCTAATTTAGAATTTCTGGTATTGTTTCTAAGTCTAGATCTATGCCCGGTGTACGGCAATAGGCTGACCACCTATTCCATGAAACGTAAATGTAACTTGGGAAACGCGGGGGTATACTTCACTCCCCTGCCTATCTCTTCGGGAATTACAGGTGTGATATTACATTTTTCAATGACAACTTGAACAACAAACAGTCAGCAATACAACAGGGTTTGCTCACATACATACATTCGTTCTAGATATTTATTATAACATATTTTGCTGTAACACTATCTCGTATTGATTCTTGGACGGAAACTAATTTAACTATATTTAGATCAATCTTAATTTATGTGGAAGGCGGGAAGCAAACTGTGTAAAGAACACGATTTAAGAACTTTACACACAAATCCCATTTTTTTATTTACAAACAAAAGTAAACGTATTATAGCTAAGTTTCCACTATAATTTTCACAACAATGACTTTTCAAATATTACCTCCATAATATTGACTTAGTAAACATGTGATTTATACACGAGTTGTAAATAATGGAGAAACACGAGCAAACGAGTCAAAAACATTTCATACAGACTTTGACCTTGAGTAATTAGCAAACAGGTCAGGCAATAAGGTCACTTTGAACCGTCCTCCGTCTGTTCAGAGGTCACAAGCGTTTGAATGTATCAACTATACAAATGAAACGTGACAACGAATTGATTTTGAAATACGTCTTAGGATCGGAAATGCTGTCTATGTAAGGCCGATGGTTGGCATGCAGCCAGTCCCGAGTCAAAATGAGTAGGAGCAGGTCACGGACAGAAATTTGGATTAGCTATCAACATATCTACAAGCGAACCTTTCAGCACTCCAAGAACCCTATGATGCATTTTTATATAAAGAAAAGCAAATCATCATACCGTTCATATCATAAGTACAAAAAAGAATTTCGTTAATTGGTGGACGTGACAATAATTAGCTGATAAATAAAATAAAATAAATAACTTGTCGTTAAATCATTACCATAACAGTTACGTCTTTGCTATTAACGGTTATTAAAGTTATTTTTTATACATAATGCAGATTTGTTTGCAAAATAATACTAATGGTCATTAAGCTGACCCTTATTATCATGTTATGTGAGTACTTACGTACATACATACATATGTAGATTAAATAAAATAATAAAATAGTAACTATTGTTTAAATTCCGTTTGTACTAATACATGATTAATACGAACAAAATAATATATTGATTTGGTATTCCTGTAACGATTGGCTGGCTTCTTGGCGTCAACGTGACGATTCGATCATCAAAATAATGACGGAAACAATAATTTCGGTCTGAACTTGTTTGTCTAATTGTCAATTACGAGAAAAATGTCCGGATATAGTCATTAGATACGTGACGTTATATAAAAGCTCGATGATATTTAGTCACGTAAACATTTCCAATTATGCGACCAATGTTTTAATTTTAAAATGGAATAGAATATCTATATTTGCAAGTAGAAATAAACATGACAAAGTAAAAGGTGTTTTTTATCGGTTTTCACTGCGTTTAGTCAATATTAAAGAGTATATGTACTTACTAGTAACTCCCACATGTAAATATAACGTTTCCTCCAGACAAATGGATTTCTGAGACGCCGCTAAGTTTTCCGACAAAATTAAAAGGCATTTTTTTAAATTAAAACAATTGGAGCAGATTCTTAATGTACTTTCGCACGCATCGTTTTCAGGGATGTTAATTGTTTACTTAGTGGGTACACCACTTTTCTTGTTCTCATCATCCTGATTTAAAAGTTACCTTCAAAGTATTTTGATTTATTTTGTCAATTAAAACCCCATCATTAAGGAACATATTAATGATAAGTGGTAATAATAATAATTTTCATAAGTTTCAATGAGACTAGTGGTTTCAATATTTGATGTATGTAAAATAAATAATTATTTTTCACTAAGTATTTATTTATTTTATTTTTTGTATTTTTCTATATATCAATAACAAAAGCACATTCTTAAATAATTTTATAAATTCTCACGATAAGTTAATAAAAAAATATTGAAATCAATTTAAAAACCTATGAAATGAAAATTCGTTGTCAACTCCAATAAGATTTTGATCAATCCAGTGATAGTGATGTGTCTTTTCTCAATGGCATTGACAGTATTAAACTACTAGAGATAGCTTTATTGTATTACTAATTTGTATGAAATATTTAAAAATTAGATAAAACTAAGAAGTAATAAAAATAAAAAAGGACCAAAGCCTCCAAAATCCCCGCCAGATGTCATTAACAGAGATCCCCTCCAACCCGGTTGTAGAGAAGAAACTTTATAGGCCATCGTTGGTTCATACAAAATAATCACATTTTCTTTGGAAAATTAAAAGCTCTTATTATTTAAAAAAAACCTAAAAAAATTATGCTATTCACATAAATTATTCAAATCATATCCTCCTGGAACACTTATAATGAAAGTTAAAAGCTTGTTACGAACACATCTAAGGAAACGATCGAATGAATGACATTTAATGACATTGACAATACAATTAAGGTTTACGACGTGTCTATGTCACATTGTATAAAATTTTTACAACCTACCTACCATCATCCGGCTGTGCGACCATAAACGAATAACGAGAGGGAAGGAAGTGGTCTTAAAAAATATTGCATCATATAAAATATAAACAAATTATACACAACTTTATCTGTTTACTTTGTAACATAGTAAAGTGATCTATCTGTATAAAATTACTCTGTAGCCACAAAAGAACGAGAATGAAGGTATGTAATAGTAATTATTTTAATGTTCTTCCTCTCTTATTTTTCAGTTATTCTCCTTTTAATTTCCTAGGACTATGGACTGTTACACTGATACATTGTAATTCATCGGACTTTACATGCTCTAAAGAATCATCATCATCATCATCATCATCAGCCTACTCTCGTCCACTGCTGGACATAGGCCTCTCCAATGGCACGCCACTGA
>DWDT01002542.1:0-13557 GCA_018245595.1 Microceris scylla | reverse complement strand
ATGCCTGGGAGTCACTCTTTGAGTATAAACAAAAAGTGGTTGACAAACAGAAACAGAACTTAGACATACCACCAAAGGATAAAAATCCAAAATTGAAAGAAACCATTGAAAAATTGAAAGCTAAAAATCAAAAAATCAGTTTCAATAACATTTTTACTCCCGGGCGTAGTGGTCTGCGCAGATCTAAAGCCTCACATACTAAAACATCTAAGGATTACAAAAATTCTGACAATGATACATCAGACAAAGATGACGAAGCTGAAGACAAACAACCTGAGTCACAACAGTCTGCAGAGGACGAGGAAGTAGTGGGGGCAGTAGTTGTTTTGAAGAAAAAGAAAAGAAGAGTCATTAAGAAGCCCAAAAAGAGTTCAGCGAAGAACGCTTCTGCTACCAAGGCTCTGGAACTCGTTGTCAAAGATATAACTATGTGGCTGACTGATGATCCCAAAGATTCCTCTATGAGTTCTCCCTGTATGAGTCCCGCGCCAACGATTTCTACTGAAGATCATGACAGCAGCCGACTGGATGATGAATTGTCTCAAGGAGAAAAATCCTTGCAGTCTCGTAGAGATGCATGTCGCAAAAGACAATCTGCAAGGGAACATAGAATCGTTAAAAGACGGGAAGTCCAAAGAACGATTGACCGTCTACAGCCGGGTAAAAGCAAAGGTAACTTGCTGACGAACATGGCCAATAAAAACGCTGATAAATCTGAAGAAGTAGCACTTCTCGATGTAAACAGGGAGGAATCAAGTCCCAAATTGAGTCTCGGTTCAGTTTTGCCGACCGTAGAGTTCGCGCTCGGTAATGATTCACACTCGTTTAGTTCCAAGGAGGAGCAGCACAAAGTCATGGTTCATAAAGAGGACCCTAAACCGATAGAAGTTCCCAAGGAGGTGAAAGAAGTAAACACAATGACAGAGGAGCTACCTATGGTGCAAAATATATATCCACACAAAAAGGATGCTGAGGTAGAAACTGAACCACCCCCAGGCATTGTTAAGCCTAGTCAAGAGAAAGCTACTCCTAATCTTAGTGCGTGGTTCAAGGCCTTTGGTGCCCCAAAGAGTTCACCAAGTACAGGTTCTAAAAAGAAAGCCGAAGACAACGAAATCGAAGAAAAATCAGCCGAAGGTGCAAGTGGTAACGCGAAGACGATATCGACCCCCGCAAAAGTTGATTCTCCTAACGATCCGGGGACTCCGAATGCTGACGGAGGCGATAGTCCTCTTCCAAGTGTAAATGCTTTTAGACCGCGCCGGACTAGTACCGGCAGTTCAGTGTCCGAAAGATCTTCATTCAGTCAGGATCTTGACTCACCTCGACACCAAATGTCACACAATTCTCCATTACTTCGTTCACCTGCATCTCCGAGAACGGAGGATTTCCAAAAGATTACGTATCCTATTATAAATGGTTCAGTGCGCGCCGGATTTTATCAAGATACTACGTCGACCAAGAGTCCTGAGAAAAGCTGCAGTCCCCGCGAGGGCCCTCAATCACCATATTCACCATATTCTCAACATGTATATGCTCTCAATAACGCAACAGGATCTGGCACACCGAATTATTTTGTTGACCACAGTAAGAGCCCGCTACCAACCTACGGACTAAATGCTCCACCCTACTACGACTCATCTAAAGCCCTCTTGGTTAGCAAGCCACCTCGTGCTCATGACGACTACACCGGAATGGTGCAAGATACGTTCCCTCAGAATCCATATGCACCATACACACAGGCGATGTCAATCCTCCCACCTCCACCTCCCCCACCGCCTCCTCCACCGCCGGCTGCACCTCCAAAAATTCCTCCACCACCGACTCCACCAGCGCAGGTCTTATCCGACCCTAAAACAGCTCTCTTTCCAGTTAAAAAACGTACATACAATGAACCCGATGTCGTGACATCAGTAAAGAATACGACGGAGTTAAAAGATTCCATATTGCTTTCTCCAACAAAGAGTGATTATCAGAAGCCTCCAGTGACCCATCTACCATTACCACCTCTCTCCGTTGATGACATTGCATTAGCCTTGTGCGAAAAATCTGAAATGGCAAAAATGAACAATCTTCGGGATAAAGGTAACATCAATTACACTGAAAGAGATATTCCCGAAAATTTGACCAGCAATGACAATACGCTTGAAACTAAAAAAGAAATGAACAATGTCAATGCAAACAAGTCCATTAATTTAAATAAAAAGGACAACATTGACATGGTGAATATGGGATACATGAATACGACAGAAACACAAGAAATTGATTACTCGGCCAGAGATGTGCCTAAATCCAATGTTAACCAGTTGCTAAGGAAGGGATATGAAATTGAAGCTGTAGCCATTAATCTCGGTATCAGTAATCCACAATTGCAACACAAGCCAATGTCTAAAGCAAATATCAACACCACACCGAACATGACGCCTGCCCACACGCACGAGACGACGGTACCTCGTCCATCCATACATACTGATCTCGGGGTTAATCAGAACTTGGCTCACGTTCATCACAATCAATATGAATCATTGTCATCTTCACAATCGATTACGAATTTTTCACTTAGCGATATCGATTTAGCAAACAAAAAGCTATATACTACCAATACCGCTCCTACTACATCTGCCATCGATTATGGAAACTGGAAAGTGACCAATCAAATGTGTCAACAGGACCTGATGCCATCAGATTATTCGACTAATTACTCGACAAGCAACGAGGAAAAGAAAGCGGAACTTAGTTCTGCTCCAGTGCTATCAATTATAACAAACTCCAGTGCTATCAATTATAACAAAGCTGTGCACAATCAGCAGTACAGCAATTATAACAACGTGCCACGGTCAACCGCGCAAAGAACACAGGAAATGCAACAGAATATTCAATCCGAACTTCGGATACCCAATCCGCGGGGCCTTCTGAAGGCTGATTCTATTATTGCGTCTTCCATAATCAACGAGAATGAATCCGTTGCGAAAAACATAGAGTCACACGCGCATGCTAAAACGCAGAAACCGGAAAAGCCGTCAACGGCACCGATTCCATATAAAACATCGTACACAACACTTTCATCTCTGCCCATAGACACATTGCGCAATCTGCCGAACTATCCACGCATGCTAGAGCGATACAGGAATGACGACAGATATTTAACAACCTTTGCCAGCGGTCCTGCTTTATACCACGACAAAGCATACCACATGGCCGAATTGTTTAACAAAACGATGTCGACAGAGACGATTCCGGCCAATAATCCCATGAGCGGATATGCGCAATCGAACGTTCCTATAAGCAAAGATAACACAGTTTATAAGACACCAACAAGCTCCGCGATGGCGCATGCTGCTGAACCGAAGCCGAAAAATAAGAGGAAGAGGACTGCGGAGAGCAAGCCGGCGCAGGTCGTCAGCAATCAACCTTACCACGCCGCATCGTGCAGTGGCGACATGTTATCAACGGTGAAACAAGGCATGATGCCGGCCAGTGCGTTTAACGTCGGTACCACCATGAACATGGCTGCGCTTACCGGTATGTACGGGGACAACAGCGGTTATGCACTCGTGGACGACTTCCGGAACAGCACGAATCAACTCATGGCAGCCAACTATATGGCGGCCGCAGTAGCACATCAGCAGAGGAGTAATGAAGTGACCGCCGACAAGCTAGTAAAGCCGGCGCATCAAAATTCCAATCCCACCGGAACATTCTCTTTCATCGGTCCGCAAGTCCGCGCCGGATATCCGTTTATGGGTGCGGCGGATCCGTCGTCGCCACTTTACCAGCAGTACTTGCAGCGTTACCAGGAGGAGTTGCAGCGACAGACAGGCGCGCAGATTATGGGTCTGTATGCGCCGCCCTACGCGCCAACACTGGCTGTTCGACAACCTTATGATTCAATTAACCGACCCACATGGCTCTGAACTACTAGTCTAGATTTAACGCGAAATTAATGATGTATTTTGATGTATACTTCAAGATGTAAGATTGAATACACATAACAATGTCATTAAACATTTAATACTTTATATCCGGTGAAATCACCCAGTGCGATTCTCTTATTCGACTACAAAATAGTCTTATCCATCAGTGGAATATAATCTATTTTGATACGAAATGTGTCATTTCGGAAAATATCATATATGAAACTTAACAACTCTCTATTGCATAAATACAGTAACAACCATTTTCGTCTTTAAGCTATGAAGACAAAATACTAATTAAAGTTGTCAATGAAACAAAGAACTTCTTTGGAACCAGACTTTAGTCTCTAAACACTTCCTACTTTCAATTTTCTTTGTTTGTTTTTATTTTATCAAACAACAAATATGATTATACATTTTATGGGCAATGCATGGTCAAATCAAGCCCAGCCCCAGCCTATGTACTGCTTTAACAGGCTAATTTTTATACTTTACAAATCTTGAATTCTGTGTCAGTTAATAAATGTATACTATCCAATGTAATACTTATGTTATTGAATGTGACAATTAACGATAAATATGTTATTTATAATTTTATTTGTGGACAATTTGTTATTTTGTAAATTGATTTTATTTTGCTATATTCAATATTTCTTATTCTTGTCAATGACAGTACGGATTGATTTGAATACAAGCTTGTCTCAAAACGCCCTTATGTGTTACTGTAACTATTGTGTTGTGTTGTATTTTTCGTCTGTGATCATAAAGACGGGGCACAAGTGGTCGCTATCCGCTGTCCTGTCCGCTGTCCTGGATATGCTACAATGATTATTGATTATATTTATATTAAATTTTAAAATTAAAATTTCATTCAATAAACGTTAGTGAATATTTCGATCAAATATTGTTAACAAATGTAAGATGTTATGTCTCCCCAATAAACGTAAGTGATAGGACTAATACTACTCTTTGTATATTTTCTATAATCTAGCGCGTTAATTTGCTAATGTATAGTATATGTTATAAACATTTTATGCTCAGTCTCATCCAGTCTGAGGGCAGGCCATGCAATATCTCTACTTACATATATAACATTATAAACATTTTTAAATATTTTTGTTCAATAAGATGCTTGGAAGCTTTTAGCTTTAATTTACTGATTTAACTGCTTTTTAGGTCACATAGAATGATTAATTTGTTATTAGTCTCCAGATTTTATGTTATATAATTCTTTTTCATTAGATGGTGATGTAAATATTGCAATATTTTTTATTTACAAACTGTTTATTAGCGATGTATACTTTCATAGGATAAGAGAACCATATTGAATAAGATTAATCAATGTAGATTATAAAAATATATACACATAAGAAATTCAGGTAATCTTCTTGTGTAAAAATCAATAAAAGTTTTCGAAATATTGTATTGCATTTAATAATTAAGCAGTTTCTGATGTTACTCTTTTATTCTATGTATTTATTTGTATGTATGTTATTTCAGATGTGATCATTGTCAACTATTTAAGATTAATAAATTCATGTAAGAAGAAATTGTATGAGTTAGGGTATTTTGTTTTTAAGTGCATTTGTTAATTTTATCAGTTGTGATTCTCTGTGGGCTTCTGTATGTTGTGGTGATTTTATTAATGACAAGCTGATCTTTTTTTATGTCTTTTTAAAACATATAGTAACATGGTTATTCAATGTTGTAATTTTAATGGTCTATTGTTGGAAAATCTGATTGTAGTAAAACTTGTATGTTAAATTCAATATAGCACAGCATATTTCAATTTTAGAAGCTGTCTGAATAACAAGAATGCTTGGCTGTGAAGCCACTGGTTTGTAGAATTAAGAAAAAAAAAAAGATTTTATTAATCTACTCTGCTTCTTGATGATGTAACCATATGATAAGTACTATATAACTGTTATATCTATTATATTACAAGAAAGTTTCTGTATCGTGGGAATATATATGTATGTAATTGGAAAAGCTGTTAAACTGACAAGTATATGTAATCCTGTTTTAACATTTAAAAACTATCTTAAGTATGAAATTTTATTAACTGTATCACTCATTTTAATATATCTATTATCTGCAAGATACACTCTAATTGTGTGAAGTCTTTCAATACCTACTTGGCAGCATTGCAAACTGTGACCTTAATTGTCATTCTCAAAAGATACAAGTATCCAAAGCCGATCTATAAAATGGTTGAGGATGATGAAGAAAATTATTTTTTATTCTGTAACTATTATTGATTTTTATTAAATTGCATTTTCAATTGCAATCTATCCTTGCTTTTAACTTCATTATCAATCTGTTCTTGGTATATTTTTTTTATATTTACTTGTCAAGCCCTATCTTCTATTTTTCATATTATCATCAATATCATTGGAACTGCAGTTAACCAATGTTATAAAAATTACTCATATAAAGATATTATGTTAACATAATATCTTTTACTTTTTTATGTTATGAATCTTGAGTTTGCATCTAGATAAAATTACATTATTAATGCCTCAGTTTTAACGTAACTCACTCAACATAATTAGATGAAGTATTTAGAAGAAGTCTTTTTTATTCAATAGATTCAATAGACCTTCAATAATAATTAAGAATTAATTAATTGCTTTCTCAAGGAACATTATATTTCTGCATCCCAAAAAGTTCACTTTTACCTATTATCCTATGAAGCAAAAGTCCAAGCTCTTTTAAATCAAATGTGATGGCTGTCCAAATCCAATGTTAAATATTACCTGCATCAAACCATATATATGATAATTATAGATCATAACAATACATTTTTATGCCTTATTAATCAAGATTTATGCAGTTTACACAGCATACTTATTTTTAATATTTTCCTACATGTCTCAGCGAGCACACTCATTCAAACAAAGTGTGTGAAACATTTAATAATATATTTTTTAGTTTAACAAATCTTGCTAGGATCATAGAAATGCAACAATTTCAAATTCGTTTTTAATAATAGCAAAAGTGGTAATATTAATCATAATAATTTATTAGAGAACAAAATACAGGTTATGAATGTAACAGTTTTAGTATGATTTTGTATAAGTTCTGCTGGTATTGAGTACATGTTTAGATGCAAAAAATATGGTGGATGCAAAGAATATGTGGAAGTTATATAAATTAAGATTTTTCGGTCTGCCCTTTCCGCTGCTGGACCATTTCTCTGATGTTGTCTTCACTCTCCTTCAAGTTTGTTTCTAAATACCGTTTGTTATTTTCTAACTCTTGAGTTCGATCAGTTAATTGCGCAACTTTTCTGTTGAGGTGATTTTTCACGACATCCAAATCAGTGTGTAGGAAGATCCTACCAATTGACTCGTAAGTTTTCGTCTCAGGTGGTAGGGCATTGATCTCACGTTTAGTGGCATCTACAATATTTAAGACGCGATCCAATACACTGATTTGCGCATCTATCACTTGGATCTTCTTACTTGTGTCCACCATCTTCGCTTGTAAATCTATAAACGCCTTTTTTAACTCTAAGTCGACCGATTTCGACATATTGCTCTCTTTTGTGGTGTTCTTTTGGAATGGAAATAAATTATTAGGTTATTACGATCGAGACGACCGTCGCGTCATGTCAGTTTGACGGTTTGTCAAGAATACCAAATATTTTTAATTAAAGGCAAAGATCTGCGTTCAGGTATTTCGAAATAATATTCAAATTTAATTTACGCATTTTACAATAGTACATCGTAAAGTAGTTATAGAAACCTGCTCTTCTATTTATTATAATCCAGCTTCGATGTGGTTGTAAGAATTGGTGTTTAACAATATTTGTATTAGGCAAACATTAAAACAATAAATGTATTTATTCTGGATTGAATGTGTAGTACAAGAAATAAATAAATGTTAAGTGATAACTTATTTTATTTTGTGATTCCATGGTCCTTGGTTTAAATTTTTTTGCTAAGACGATAATTATGTAAAGATGCTACTTTTTATTATATTGTCTGTTTCTTCCATAGACAATAACATACTATAACGTCGGACGTCCTCGCCGCTCCTCTAGACTCTACGACTTCAGAGGATTTTTTATCTCTTTCGCTTCTATAGCGACTCTTTCGAGTGTCTCGAATGTGACATGGCGTCTATCAAGATATATCACATACTTCTTTAAAATTGTTTTAATGACACTGCTCTAGTTTTGAATTTTATCACAGAGGCCGTAATAAATCGTATATTTGCATTGATGGTAATGCATGCAAGGAAACCTCAGCGAATAAGCGATGGGTACGACACGATTTTCAAGTGCTTCGTCCCAATAAAGTGTAGATGGCGGTCGGCGATTCAGTTTTGCGCTAATTTGCGCGACCACACTAAACTTTTTGATTTTTTTTCAGGTACTTTGAGAAGCACCAGACCCATCCATATCAGGTGAGACAGTTTGCGGTGTGCGAAGCCCGCGAACTTCTGTGGCGTTCCCCACTCGTAAAAGCATCGTATGGGTTTAATTCTTTAAGTAACATAACTTACCGATTCTCCTTTTCCTGTTCCATCCGCCAAACTTGAACTAAGAAAGTTCAAAGCTTTTGTAACTTAGGCTTCTTATGTAGGTTAATATAATAACAAAGCGTTTAACATGTGAAATTTTATAAACTTAAAAATTAAATATATAATGTTTTTGGAGATGAACCTATGTTATTTGTAAATATGTAGCAGAACGCCGCTGGAGTGAGTCGGCAGCGCTGGCACACCGTAGCCGTGTTAGTGAGCTGTACCATAACAAACAGTCGTCGCTTTGTACGCTCAAGGTGCCACACCGCGCATGTCGTAAACTCGCCTGGGGCGCATTGGCGCGCGAGCCGCCTGACTGTCATTACCTGCCCGAGTGCAGATGAATTTACATGCCCACTGCTCCCCATCACGATTAAGCTGTCAACTTTGATCTTGCAACTTTTTGTGACTTGGTGCCTGTGTGACTATTTATGAACAAATTATAAATATTTTATGAAGGTCCTTCTCAGGATTTTTTGTTTGTTTTTGTTGTTTTAAGTGAGTTAAGAACAATGTTTCCCCCGCAGAAGTACAATTCCAAGAGAGTTCCTAGTGACTACATTACTTCTGACAACCGCTACACACCGCTACGGTCCCCGAATGGGAATGTGGCGCACGGGCACGCGCATGCGGCCCACCCGGCCCATTTGGGTCACACAAGCCATGGAGTCCATGCTCACCACCACCACTACACCCACGTCATTGATGACAGAGGATATCAGACATCCAAGAATTCCTACATGCAGAAAGGTTCAGAAAAGGAGAGAGATAGAGACTATAAATCCTCTAGGAATAAGTATACAGGTAAGCAATGCTTATTTAAAAATTAGGAGTTTGTTTTTGTGTATTAATGATCATTATCAAAGAGCATGATGAGAAGTAACATGTGAAAAAGTGATAAAAAGTAAACTGTATTAAAAGGACTAAAGTTATTCTTAATGTAATATAACATGGTGGTATTGTTTTCATACACACAACATATACAGTAACCAGTTCAATACATACTAGAATCCGTAGCATGAAGGGGAGTTGTATAAACTTTTCTTATGGGGTCCTTTAGTGAGTGAAGAAAACAGTAATACTGGAACATTACATTTTTTCCTTCACCTGTGGAGTATGCATATTCTTGACCAGGGGATCGACCATTCATACAAAGATAGTTATCTTGTGACCTTGAAATGAGTGCTCTTTGTGGGAGCTATTGTGTACCACATATAAAAGATCTTCAAATTTGTTTGTCCCATTCCATCATATGCTGGCATCAAAGCAGCCATTCTGAATAAGATTATACATTGCTTCAAAAAATTATTGTTATATGTATGAGTGTTTGAATTTGTGTTGATCAAAAGGTATATATGATATGAGATAGAATAAACAACTAAATTGACCTCAGTGGTCATTGCTAAATGTCATCGCCATATATTATGATTTATGGTCTAATAATTAAAATATAGAATTGTGCATACTTATATATCTATAGTTTTCTGTTTAATGTAATATTATTTATATGTATGTATAAAACTTTGCTTAAAATACTGTTCTAATGTTATAAGAGATGCCATAAAACGCAAACACAATACACAGAAATTTGCAGATAATGCACTAAATGCAATTTACATGTTTTAGTCCTTTCCTTGAAATTTAAATAATTTACGACATTTAAAGTAAAAAGTTAAAAAAACAGGCAAAACAGAAAATTGTACAAATATATAGCAGCAATCACACCTCTATCATATCTACTCCATAATACTTTTCTGAAATATCATTTCTCCAAGACATACTGTAGGATGAGATTATGGATGGATAACCAAAGTGTGATTAGTGTCTCGAGTGATAGATGTTTGCAGTGATGGGAAGCCTTTTTACTCAGGCAGAGGCTGGCAGAAGAAAACACAATTACAATGTAACCTTTAATTAAATACTTATGTCATAATTAATAATTTCTCAACTGAATCTGAATTTTGGATTTGTATTCTTTTGAATGCAACATTTTAATATTTTTTTTTTGTAAAAATTACGTGTCCCTAAAGATTATTTTTGCGTATAACACACATTAAAAAGTTTACCGCTAATCCTTAAAGGGGTTACGGAGGAATGTATTTATTTCTTATACACAGGAATTTCAACATAAAAGATAAAATGATTTTGTTATTATTACATCATCATGTCAGGCACCTTATGGGGTAGGCAAAGAGCATAGAATGCCAAATATCTTTATTCTTGTATATCTAACGTGTTTTTTTACGTTTATCGCTCTGTCATGGCTATGTAATAATAATAAAAATAAGTTGTTAACTATAATTCTCAATTGATTTATTGTTTATATTGTTTCCAAAATAACACGAAATTTTAGTAATACACGTATTGAATTTGCTATTATTATTGACCGAATAAGTTTTTATAAATTCCGAATATGTAAATTTACGGTTAAACATTTCTAAAATAACATGACATATACGTATATTTTTAAATGTTTTTCTGCACATTCACTGATGAAGTATTTTGTATGAATGATATTAATGTTCGACTTTTATAAATACATACATTTGATGAGGGCTATCATTGTCCTCTGGGATACGTTACGGGATCAGTCCATACCCTTCAAATTAAACATCGATTTGCCATGTACTTAACAACTTGTCAATTGAATAACGCAGGTGGAAAATAATAGTGAAATAATTGCAGATGTGCGATCGCCGAAGGAGAAGCGCATCAAAGAAGTGGAACGGGAGAAGAATAACCATGAACGATGTGAATCGGAGAAAAAGAGTAGGACTAGTGGCATGAACAGTAGTGTTAATAGAAGTAGTAAGTACGATAAGAGAAACGCTCCCGTGGCGAGCGCGTCGTCGGGCAGTGAATGGTCGGAACATATTAGTTCGTCGGGAAAGAAGTATTATTATAATTGTATCAGTGAAGTGTCACAGTGGGAGAAGCCGAGGGACTGGGACTCTAGGCGAACTGCATCCAAAGATTCAACTTATTTGTCGAGGAGCAGTAAGTACTTTTTATATTTTTTAAACATTTTATTTTATTCACTAGCAATTACTTTCATGCAGTATGTATCGTTACGATGAAAAAATAAATAAAAAACGAAATTTTTGTTTCGCCTCAGAAGTAGATATTAAATTTCTTTAAACGCGCACGCGCAGTGACGGAGATAAGTTTTTTCGGAAATGAACGTTCTTTTTTTGCTTGAGGATTCACATTGTCATATTAACATTACACTAAATTTGGACTTGTTGGATAATAAATAATAATAATCGACCCGTTATAATTACACTGTTGGAATATGGGTCGCCTCTTATTTTGAGAGAGTTAAGGCGATAGTCCGCTACACTGGCTAAGTGCGGGTTGGCAGACGTCACACACCTTATAATTTTTTTTTGTAAACTCTAAGGTGTGTAGGTTTCCTCATGATGTTTTCTTTCACCGTTAGCGAGTAATATTTCATGATCATCAAGAAAATTTAAATTTAAAACGCACTTTTGTGAAGAGGTGCGCGCCATGAATTTGAACCTAGCACCCTCGGAGTGATAAGCTGAATTCTTAACCACTAGGCTATCAGTGCCTACGTATGACGCCTATTATTCAGGTGGTAAGGATTTTATAAAAATGTACACCAATATACTATTATATCGTCGTTGTCCATTTTCACATAGGTATGTATGGTTAAAAAAACGGTTTATCACAGGGAATATTTTTATAACATACATTCACATATAACAATGTGATATTCAAAGTGTAATATTCTCGTAATATTTAATTAAAAAATGTGTTGATGTCCCTCGAAAGCAGCATCTATGGCTTTAATGTTTTGGAAAAACTTTAATCAGTTCTGTGTGCAGCATTTATAGTTATAGTTCAGCTATTAAAACGCCTGTTTATTAAGACTCCGCTCGTACATAATGTTTTGCTTTGTTTTTCACATGGGCGCTTTATTAGTTGCGAATGAGACGTTTAAATGTTTAATTTTAAATAACCTCAAGGGCTAAAGTTTATTATTTTCTTATAATATTTTATTAATATAGTATTCCGGAATCTACTTTAGAGGTAATTTATATGTCAGTATGACATAATATATCATTTGTAATTAGGACATTGAAAATGGACGTTGGTTACAAAATTCTCCTGACTTTAATAACATACAAACTGTTGTTAACAACTGTTGATAACTATATAAGCAGGAATGCGAGTAGGTAGCTACCTACTCTCGACTCGAGAAATTGTAGGACTATAGCTATAGTCTTACAATTTTTCCAAGCATTGTTACTATATTGTAACGCTAGGTGGCTTACGGGGTTGGCAAAGAGCGCCGAGTGCGAGATGTCTCTATCTTTATAGACCTGCCATGATTTACCAAAACATTTGATGAAATAGCACTGAAATGAAACATATGGCGCAGTTAATCGGTTAATGCATTTTATATCGTTCGATTTCGCATGCAACGCGTTATTGTGTAATCTATTGATACGGCTGGTTCTGTTTGCAGCTCAAATTTTCCAAACTCACATTAAATTAATTCACGATCGTATCTCACTAGTTATTAAACCTTCGTTACATTTGGTAAAAACCTACATTTGATCACTTCGCAATTAATCTTGGACCTGTCAGGATATCAAATTCCTTCGTACCGTCCGTTTTGGTTTTTATTAGACATGGAACTATTTGGAGACGTTGATATTGAGGGTGATGAGGTACCGGTCTGACTAGAGTAATTGCTATCTTCATCCCGACATTTTGCTCTGTATTAATTTGGTTATAGTCATTTTTTAGATGATGATCAGAGAATTCGATATCTCCAAAGTTTGATATATTTCGATGATTTATTGATTTATTCACCTACTTCGAATAAGCGAAAGGTTCGCTTTATTTTTTTTTATTTAAGGCGTAGACAACATTTGAATTACACGGAGCGTATCAGTCGCGCGCGAGCTTCTTTTATCTATTAACTAGCTGTACCCGGCGCGCGTTGCTACGCCAACATACATATAGTATATACCAATTTTCATAATAATCGGTACAGTAGTTTTTGTGTTCATACAGACAAACATTCATTTTTATATATATAGATTTTACTTATCGCACCAAAAATATATTTTTCGAACTTATA
>DWDT01002541.1:0-13559 GCA_018245595.1 Microceris scylla | reverse complement strand
TATATCTGATTATTACTTTCATTTATCATATAATTAAATACTATGATAATTTATTTTGTGGGCCTTAATGTTTAATTAGTTCATGGGTTTGTCTTATGTTGGCTCAGGCAGTAATAGTATCATATTTAACTTGCAACATTTTGTTGAAATATTTTAAGGGATTATTCTTTTACGTTTTATTGTACTGTGGGACATAATATGCATGCTATTGGCAGTAACTTTTAAGCTGCAAGTACTGGGCCACAAACAGAATATTAGTTAAGTCGAAGCTTAGGAAATTTGTGTAGTTTTTTAACTATATTGCCACATGTAAGTATCAGTCATTTGCCATCTTTCAAGTGAATATAAAAATCAGTATCCATCTGCTCTATGGTCTGATGGATTGTATTTCTGACCTCTTTATCTTTAGTTCTGGAAAGGATATTTTTCCAGCAAGTGCTATTGTTATTATACATTGTTAAACTAATAAGTGGTTGCCATTACATCATTCATAATATCTCATTTGTCCCACATTATATTTAGATAGGATAAATGCTTTTAGTTATGTTAAGTCTAATCTTTATTTTGGTTTGTGTTCATGATATGCAATATAATTCCCAGAAATTGGAATTGACAAATTCTTGCATAAATGCCAAATGGCAACATTGTCTGACCCAGAAATGGACTTTTTAAAATTTTGTAAGACATGATAATTAATTAAGTTTTCTTCTAGATTTGCGACTAATATCTTGCTTATTGTTTTAATAAGTATTGTATATTAAAATTTGTCATTTGGAATTTGTCCTACTGGAAATTTGCGATTTATAAATGTCAATGACCAATTGAACAGAGTAATTTATACCCATGTTGCATTCTTGATCTAATTGATTTTCTATATTATTATCACAAATATGTAAATATCACTAATTATATTCTCTTAAGTCATTAATAAAATATCAATTGTTTATATAGTGTTTTATTTGGATTGTATTTTGAGTTAGCCTTGTTGTGAATACATTTATAATTTAAGATGTATGGATTGAATATTAAAGAGACTTTTGTAGTAATGGATAACTTGCCACCTTTATAATGCTGTATGACAAATTTACATAATATGATGTAACCTTCAAATCAATTGTTAATATAAAAAAATATTTTACATCATTGGCACTCTGTGTTCTCTGCCCACCCCACAAGGCACCTGGCGTAAATATATGTATTTATTATAAAAATCATATAAATAACTGTTTCCGTATTGACAAGGTTTCTTTACCTACCTTATAAAGAACAAAAAACAATCTTAAACTATTTATTTATAATCAGTTTATTAATAACAATTTTATAAACTGTTAAATCTTATTCCCCTTAAACATGGAATGTAAAGGAATTTCTTTTATGAAACATTAACTTGCATTCTTGAATCCTCCAGGCAATACTCAATTCTTGATATGTAAGCAAATGACATTTTGTAAAATAATAAGATAAACCTTGTGCTAACATCAACAACACATGTTAATTCTGTACAAAATAAAATTATATGAAAATAAACTATCAAACATGGAAACAATTTATAATTTACATGATATTTTGTTATAGCTGCTCAACACATTTCACAAAATTATCACAAATTTTGTTTTTCCTTATGTACACGGTGATCACTCAATATTGCATGAAACTTTATTTATTGTTTTAATCAAATATATCTATGTATTTACAATGTTGTTTAATATAATTAGGCAAACAGTTATGGGGTTTTATTGTGATGTACGTATATATTTCAATAATATGGCGGAAAATAATGTTATCACAGGATATTAAATTATATTTAATATTATATTAATACTGCTTAATTATTAGTTAAGTAATAATTATAAAACCCGAACCATTTATTTACCTTCTCTCACATAGAAATAAGCTTCGACCATTATCCCACATCAGCAAATATTTCATAAATGGGAAAGTTATAATATGCAACAACTATTATAATGTATTTACAAAACAATTTCTATTTGGAAATACTAGGAAAACTGAAGCCTATATAAGTCTAACTTATATTGTATGTAGTATAAAAAGTAAAACATAAAACTTCACAAGTAGGTACCTACCTAAAAAAGGACTCAAAATATTTATTTGAAAAAGGAGGATATTTTAACAAGAGAACTTAAAATAAATATCATTTTGTGCTCATAGATTTATAAATATATGTATATATATTTATTAATCATATACATGTAAATAATAATTTGCTAAAACCATACAAAAATCAACAAACATGCAAAGCGTCTGAACATGTAATTAAAAAAAAATAATTATCATTATTAATTATTCAATATTTAACAGTACATTGGCTGCATAAATCTCCCGACGACGCGCCTCAATCGCTTTAGAGTGCAAATTACTTGGCACTTCCTACGGTTGACTAGCTAATAAAAAATTTGCGCGTAAATAAATTGATTTACTTAAAAATATTTATCACATTTCTTTTTTTTTTATAAATAAATCACAACAAGATCATACCAATTTGTCTTGAATGTATCTAAGTTGCTGTAATAGTGATTTAATTTCTCTAATCTTTCTTACAATGTTAATCGGTAATTTTCTATTCATTACCGATTCCCACCTGTGGCATCGGCTCGGCTGTGTTTCACGTAACTTAATCAGTCATTTAGTTTTAATAATTATGTAGAAATAAATGTGCCTTACACATCACTCTGTATCTGGTACCAAGAGATTTACTATATTTGGAAATATTTCAGCCTGAATGGGACCGTACTCGACCAGTTCACCGTCAACGGTGATGTAACCGGTCGAGTTTTCTGGTACTATTCTAAATGCACTAACAGGTATCATCTTAATGTATTCACTATTTATATCGGAGTGGTTGCCTTCGTTCATGCCCAAGAGGAATGAAAGAAGTTGAGATCTCGATATGCCAGCCTTGATGATGAGCATCCAGATCACCCCGTCTGAAAGTTGGGAGCGCGGGGCGAAAAATAGATCTTCTCCGATGTAGGCTTGGTAGGAAACGTGTACCATGACGAATTCGCCTTCCTCGTGCACCCAATGGGAGGGCAACGAAGACATGAGCGAGGGTAAATGTGACGCGGGTCCATGCATGCACGCGTGGACCGGCGACCGCATCTCTGAGCCGCTGCTGGTCACACTGTGGTACTCCGAACCTCGCGCGCTGTAGAACGCACTCCGCCTAGAATTGACGGAGTACCACGAGTCCACCCTCTGATGTCGCTTGCCGTTCACAGCGTTGGTAAACACATCGGAATGATCGTCGCAGTCAATGAACGCTTCCGCATCGGGGGAGTCGAGCTCGCCGTCCTGGCTGATGCTGTGAGTGAGAGCCAACGTGTGTTTCGGTTTGGGCAAATTGGCGACATCCTTTATTTTCGCGTAACTAACTACACCTTTGTACTTCCTTAGTCCGACGAGCCGCGCCAGCGCCCAGAGTGTGAAGCGCTGACCGCCGATGGCTCGAAGTCGTTCGCTCTCTATGTCGATATCTGAGAGAAAGCCCCAACCGATAGATAGGAAAGAAAACATGATCTGAAACAATATAATAATAATTAGTTTTCCGGGTTTGAACCTTCACGAATCGTATCATACTGGATCCAGTATACATTTGCCGGTGGCGATGGATTTGCGTTATTCGTTTCGTAATCGTGTGGATTACCGACGTAATGGAATGAGCTATGTGAGAATAATTGCATCCGCACTCATCTTCGCCGTTTGTTATGACGGACGCGGTCAATTGAATAGTGTAACATAATCTCGACTGAAGGTGAAATGATAATGCGTTGTTTGATCTGTGTTATCGAACTTATTTATCTATTTTAATGTACGGTGATGATGATTGATAAACATTAATAAGCTGGATATGTTGAGAATCGAAGCCGTTTCTTCAATTAATTATTGAAGTAATCATTGTTTTTTTGTTTATCAGTTATATTTCCACAATGTATTGGAACCTTTGGCCTTGATCTGTTTTCTTGTTATTTTAGCGGATAATATTTTGAATGCCTCTATTCGTATGCCCCCCAAGTAGAAACCCCAAGCCCTATCTCTGATCGCATAGAATCATTATCGTAGAGACTTTTCCTCCGTTTTCGACGGGACGCTACTTGTTATCCGCTTCAAAGTTGTCCAGTGGACACTTCACTGGTTATAATTGTACTTATAATTGATTATAAGTCTTTACCAAACCATTAACGAGATTTATACCTACCCTGTAACGAATCTTGCATGAAGTTATGAATGTAGGCATGTAATAACGAATTATTTTCATATTAGAATATATCACATTCATTAACACGAGGTACTTATAAAAATGTAAAAACATCTTACTTTCGTTTTGGTTTCCACTCGAACGACATCGATAGGTGTAGTTTTCCCTCTCGCCAAACCCATCGTAAGCCCCGTCAGGTTATTTGGAATGTAGGGTTCACTGAAAAGAGACAAACGGTAATCACTTAATAAAACTAATTTTGAATTTGGAACTCGCAAGAATTAGGTGTTGTATAACGGTAAAAACTCCTACAAAATAAAAAGTCGCACATGCACAGTTATATTTCCCTTACGATATTATTAGGTATATCTGTACGATCACGAGGATAATATTTTTAGTTATATTGGTAATAAACTACCCTTTATTGTATTATTTGTAATAACATAAATGTTGCGGCACGTTTGCAAGCAAGCATGAAACAATACAATACAATAACACTTTATTGTACACCACGCGAAATCAAAAACAGGAAAAGAAATATAACTTTGTCTTTTAAGATTATTATGTTTAACTAATAGTGTCCAATGGATAGAATATTGCAGGATAAAAGACAATGAAAATTTTCTTTGGACTGACCTGTGTAATTGTTTAAATTTATCTATTACCACCTAGGTGTAACATTTTATGATCACCAGTTACACATATTATGATCACCAGTTGTACCCTAGTTAACAGTAAAGGCTTAAAATATAAATAAAATCTGAACAACGAAATGAACGGAGCGCAATAAACAAATTCAAAAAAAAAAGAAATAAGTCCAAAAGTGCACAAACATGAAAAAAAATTACAGTATTTACGTATAGACACACGCGCACATGCTAAACTTTTCTATATGTGCGTCGAAAACGTCAATTGGACGTTGGATTTTAAAAATGAAAAAAAAATTACACAAATATCGTTCTAGAACGCTGCAAATTACCGCGCGTTTCAGTATTCAAACGTAAACAATATGTGTACGATAATAATTAGACAATTTGAATACGCCTCTCAAACACAACCTCGAACAATGGATACACGTGTGTTGGGAGAATTATCACATGCAAGCAGCAATCGTTACTTGTCTATTATTATTATTATTACCGTGTACAATCTTGTTAAACAATCGCATGTTAAACGTACATAAAACTGAATTTTTGAAAGGTTGACTCGACAAGCCAAGGATTTCTAGACTGTGTGTGAATAAAAGATTATACGAATTGATTTTTTTTTCCATTGAGTTCCTGGTGGATACGGATGGCTCACTGAACATAGAGAAAACGTGAAGCCTACTCCCAGCCTGATATACTATTGGTGCTGATATGGGTTTGTTTGGACATGTGAATACAAAGCATTATCATTTGTTTTTTGTAGTGTTACCAGTTGAGAAACACAAATCGCATATCTAAATATTATAAGACATATCAGGCAAATTATTGGCAAATAAGATGGTAAATGAAGATATTTGGCACTCTGTGCTTTTTGCCTACCCGATACTTGACCCGTAGTGACGATATAATAATAACTATAAATAATATGAAGCCTTCAGCTCCCCGAAGAGGCAGAAACGGAGTGTAGTACACTTCCACGTTTCACCAGTTATGTTACACGTCCCACCATGGAATAGGTGGTGAGCCCGTTTCCGTACACCGGACTTAAATACAATCCGTGCTACCAGTAAGAATTTCAAGTGAGATAAACGCAATAATACTCAACCTGGGGATCAAACCCAGAACCTCTCGATCAGCAATGGCGCTCGACGATAATTATAATAATTGATATTAAATAGATCCGCTTACGTTCGTATGAGAAAATGTTTAATCTTTATGAAAATTACAATGTTTAAGCACACTTAATAATGATAAGAAGCGTGTGTTTATAATCATAACATTTTGGCATCATTCGTATGTATGTAAGTACATACAAGTGTATGTAAGTAATTTTACAAGGACGTTTTTTCGTCCGTTACGAGAACCACGCCAAGAACAAGCGTGAAAAATCTTTTATGCAACGTCCATACGAGTAGATACACTAAAGTTAGAAATACCTATACATATTATGTTTATATCTTACAATTTAGAAGGAAAATTATTTAATATTGCGATAAGTGGTGAAGAACTTATACTGGCTTTAGATGAACGAAATATATACACAAAAACGTAAGTAACGAACTCGTGAGCGAGTGAACAAATGACTGAACGAAGGAACGAATGAACAAATTAAAAAATTAAAAAAGCGCCTGGAGCAAAGACTTGTCGCCTAAAGAAACAGTCGCGCCCGGGAATAAATTCTTTTAAAAGTTTCCAAAAACTTCAGTCTGGATGAACAAAGTCTCGGTCACAATTTTGTCTATTACACATATATACGAGTATACAAATATAAAATGGCTTGTAAGAACTATTATAAAATGTAACTTATGTGTATAATGTAACTTATGTGTATGTGTATAATGAACTAGACAATGGATTCGTCGACAAGATCAATTACAGAATGTAACTTACTTACGTAGTTAAACTACGTTCTTTAAGAGCAGTGATAAAATGCGTCTTATATACGGAGCAAGACTTTGTAGGAGTAGTGGTAAAATGTAGTAAAACTAATCTCAAAACAGATTTAAGAGGAATTCAGAGCATGCCATATAAAAGGAATTAGATCGCTCGTAAAATGAGTACAGACAGACAAAAGTAAAAAAAAAAGGTCACTTAGAACAATTCGCATAATACAGACGTGTTGTTCACGTTTTTGCAATATTTGTATCTTTATCATATCAACAGTTCGCTGTTAGGTACGAACAAATTGATTACCTGATAACGATTCGTCGCGAAATATAAAATTCAATGATTTTCATGATACCTACATAACATATATTAACGAATATTTTGTTTTACGTGTGCTATGTATAATATTAACGAAGTTTTTATTATAAGATGAGACCCGTCTTGAACAGTAAAACAATAAAAGGATTGACGATAATGATCTTACATTTTGTACGCAATAGCATTTTTCTTATACGATTTATACTGGCTTATTCAGACACTTCAATAATGCTCATAATGTTACCACTTGCGGCAAATTGTTCCAACAAAAAAACCAAATCGTTTATTTATGTTAACCGATCTAAAGTATTAACGCAACTGTAATCCCCGAACGGGATGACAAAGGAGTGTAGTAAGAAAGAAGAAGAAAGAAGAAGAAAGAAAGTTTTATTCGCAGACACTGCCAACACTTATGCAAATATTAGTACACATCCACGTTTCACCAATTACGTTTACGGCCCACCGTAGAATAAATAGGCGGTGAACATATTGCCATACACCGAGCACACATTCAGACTCCGAGTAACTACTCGAAATTTCTACTAGAAAATCACAGTTAGAAAAATCAAATATTACCCGACCTGGCTGCGCAAAGGTCTCGTTCAGCAGTCGCATTTGCAAGCACTCAACCAACAAGGCAGTTTGGCAACCAATCTAATTTACTGAAAACCGTTAGACACATACACCTGACCCCTGTGTCTAAAATTAATAATTCATGTACATATTATTACGCTGCAGTCTAGACGGAAACAAGGTAAACGAGACAGAGACCGGTAGATTGAAACAGGAAACGGGCGATGCCTTCACCTGAAACGTGTTCAGAGGCCTTTCTATACTTTACACAAAACACAGTAAGTAACTTCCAATAATGTTAAAAATCTATCAATAAAGGTGTAAATGTATATAAGATCTAAACTATAACCCATCACCAGCAACAACCCTTTTAACCTTCCACTGTCTGGTATCAATTTGGTACCAATGAATTTGGTATCGGAGATACCAAATTGATGTCAGATTTGATCTCATAATTGGAACGGGTTAGGGCTAATTTAACAAAATATCCCGTAAAATGACAAAGGTCATTTTCGTTCCATTGTGGGACACGGGTTTCCTTCCAGAATGACAAGGGTTAAGGCTACTTATTATATCTGTATTTATATAAACACAAGGTCACATAAAACAAGTTGGTTGAACGGATGATACGGAAGAAGGATGGTCAAAGACGTCAAAGGCGGTTGACCCGTATACAGGTTAAATGAGTCATCGTTAGTGATGAATAAATCGTACAGAAAAATAAACAAGTCCTTTTTAAAGTTTTCCATAACAATGTAGTCCATGCTATTCATAGCATAAATATATTTAATCTTGATCTTTCTTGACCATTTTCTGAATCTGATCCCAACTGTGACCTAAGTGCACATTTATATATATAGCCCTACTGAGTGTAAAATATTTATCAACAATCCTCACGTGACGCCATGTTGAAATTGGTCCAGTAATATTTAGGCATATAAATTTTCGCGCCATTTCTTCAGTTTCGACTTCGCATTTGACGCCATCTTGAAAATCGTCCCGTCGTATTTATTTAACCTCCCGCGTTGTTTCTTCACTTTTATAACTGATATTTGCCACTTCCACGATTAGTCTCTTACCAGGATTTTTATCTTTTATCAACCTATGTATATAAACTAGCTCTTTTAAACTGGCCAGTTATCTTTGGCATTATCAGTTTATTAATACGTTGAATGTGTTGCTATGTATACATAGTATCCGTAAAAACAAGCGTGGTCAGTGCACAATTGGGTAACCGTTATTACCTACTATATCTTTCACCCATCATTGTTACTAACAGTGGTAGCAATCAATGAAAATAAAGTCTTATTTTTCGTACACCCACCATACATAAACGTAAATATATTTGATTATTATACGTTTGTAACATTAGATATATTTAGCACTCGGTGCTCTCTGTCTACTCCGTAAGTGATTGGTGTGACGATATAATAATAAAACCACCTATACAAGTACTATATAGGTACATAGCGCCTTTCACTATAAAGTTAAACCATTGCGCACTTGCATATTACGTAATTGGCAACAAAAAGTAATAAGGAAAAGAGAATTTATCTAATTATGAGTATACAATGAAATAGTGAAAACATACATACATGGCAACAGTTACGTTGGAGCACGACTTGTACCTCGGAATGTTATTATATTACGGTAGATATATAAACTAATAACAGTATGGTAAATGGAAGAATTACATCAGAATCTCTTTACGAGTATACAACGTATCGTTTTTCTCTCGTGAAATGTTTATAGTGCATTTATTGCTGTAGTACATTTCAATTTACAGTATTACATGTTCCATTTGAGATTAAACTTATATTCATATGTAATATGCACTGTTGCAATAACATAGCAACTATATGTTTGCACACACAGACTGCATTAGTACTGCATGCAAAGTTTGCATTTATTATGCGGTTGACGTAGTATCACAAAAAAAAAATAAGGTCATCACGCACGTTCCTCCATGGGGTAGATGGAGAGCACCGAGAGTAAAATATCCCTATTCTAACGGACTTGCCTTGCTTTTTGCACAATCATTACTCTCTTTCTGTATGCAAACCGGCTTCGTAGACTTCTAACCAGCCAGTACTTGACCTATTTGGTCAAAATAGTTGAGCCTTGGTCTCCCTCGGCATCTACATCCAACAACATTCGCACGTATATCTGTTTTGCTATTCTTTTATCAAGTATTACAAAGGAAAGCACAAATGAAAGCAAAATTGTAAGAAGAGATTTGAATTAATGGTGACCGACTCACTTCTATCTACTCCCGACTACTTCGAAGTGAGTAAAGACTGACTAGACAGAGGTAAATAACCTAAAGTACCGTGTTTAGGAATGATAGAACAGTAGGTACCTACTCGGCCCGTAGGTGAGCGATGTATAAACTCCATTCATAGTTATGTCAATACTTCCGGTTCATTCCTAATATAAACACTACGTTCGAAGCAAGTTCGAAACATTATTATTGTTATACATATTATATGCTGAATCATTGGAGGGATATCACAATATTTGAAAATTAGTTTCTCATCGTAGAAACATATAGATATATATGTACATATAAAAAAAATAGGAATGTCTGTTAGTAATATCAAAATAACGTTTTTTTAATATGTTCATGTGAAAATGTATACGGTGTATGTAACAATAACGCGATTTTTAAATTTGGTTTCTTTGTTCCGGGTAATGTCCAAAACGGGTGACCAATTTCGCTGGAACTTTTGCTGGCAGATAGCTCATGTTATGAGGATTAACTCAAGCTATTTTTATTTTTGGAAAGTTTGAGGGTAGGGTACAAAAAGTTAAAACTTATAAACGTAATAAACCAACGCGTACTAAGCCGGGGGCACAGGCAGTTTAATTAAAGTTTAATATAAACTTATTGAAGTTTTAAAAAACTACAATACTAGCGATATTTTAAGATTAACAAAGTACATGTTTGTTTCAATATTTTTTATGTATACTTCTCTTTACATAAAATACATTGTTAATACCATATGTAACGCAGACGAAGTCACTGGTATCAGATAGTTGCACATATTTAAATCGGTGTGATTTGGTAATTTGTAGACAATATCGTGTGTAGACGATTCATTGACACATATTATTCGGATAATTTATCACTCAGACAAAGATAGTTCGTTTTTTAAATTCGTGATTTGTAATTCTTGAGGAAAAACATTAAAAATAGATGCAAATATACACTTTTCTTACAAATTTGTTTGTCAACAATGTCTTTAGTTTCACTGGTTGTAGTAAAATATATAAATTACCTGTGTTAGTAACGCGAAAGCAAGCTATGTAAGTTGACCTTGTGTAAAGTCTTTGTCTTAACACTTTAAGTTGAAAATATCGCAATATTTTATTTATTAAATCAGGGAAAAATGTCTAAGAAATAGGACCTGGGAGATTTAATTGAAATATATCCAGTATTTTTTCCGTGAAGTGCGCAAAACGACCTAGATGATGTCTTTTACGTAGATTACACAAAAATAAATTTTTGAACTACTCAGTGAGTGCCTCGTTGGTCGAGTGGTTGTAAGCAGGACTGCTGATTAAGGTCCTGAGTTCGATCCCGGAATCGGGTCTTTGTAACATAGATTTATTGGGTAGAAATTTCTAGCCGTGACTTGGAGCTAGTAGATCTGTGCTCGGCGTATGGCAATAGGCCCCACCCATTCCATGATGAAACGTAAACTTTCACGGGTGAAACGTGGGAGCGCACTACACTCCTCAGCATATCTGTTCGGGGATTACAGGCGTGAAGTCACGTTTTTTATCAGTAATAGTAGTCACGAATATAAAATCTATTTATATGGTCGAGGCAATCGTAAATACTTAATATATGACACAATTAGTCATAAACACAATCAATACGCCAACTTTAACTATTGAACACACGATTTGGAACATCCTGAATAACACTTATCAAATTAATGTTACATTGCGTAAACACGTTACATTTCGGTAGAATATTGGGGGCGGCCGTCATTAGTGGGTTTCATGGAATGTTCACCTTGTTACGAAACATCTAGTCAAATAGGTAGATATATCGCAATACAATTAGGTAAAAACGTCTCTATATACCTGTTGAAGTATCGTTAAATAATGAGAGTAATAATAGTAACTCCGGACAACTTCATACGAGGCCAACTGATCCTAAACTTGATCAAGTCTGTATTAATGTCACCAAATAATTGGCAGGAACACTAATTTATGTCAACGATTAAAATAAATGTTTGATGATATTCTTAAAATTGGCGTCTTTTAAATTAACGAACCGATTGAAATAAACACCACCTAAATGTTAAGCGAAGCTTATCATTATACATCAGTGAAAACCGCACCCAAATTGGTTAAGCCGGTTAAAGAGATTAGCGTGAACAAACGTACAGACAAACAAATAAACCGACAAGAATTCTATAAATAATTACATTGCCTTCTATAATGTTAACAAATACATAAAATAATAAGTTTTTTTCATCGCATCAAAGGATTATGTTCTGACAGAGCTCACTCGCTCGAAGAAACTTTCCCCACATCGTACGCCATCACTGCCTTCATTTCCAACACACTTCATTTGAATATTCAAGCAAAGATCACAGGCACGAATTAATTTCGTTTGATCTCTTCTGTGCGTCGAAGCGAATACTACGATGAAGATAGACGCAGGCCTACGTCCAGCAGTGGACTGAGGTAAGCTAATGATGATAATGATGATGATGATGATGAACATAAACGACAAAGTTTAGACACTGAGTGACCTGATCGATTAAGGATTCTTAACATCGATCGTTTCATCATCATTATCATCATGCTAAGCCTATTCTCGTTCACTGCTGGACATAGGCCCCTTCAATAGCACACCTCAAAGATCAATCTTCAGAACTCAATCATCCAACCATTTCCAGCCACTTTGCATATATCATGAGTGCACTATTAGATATTATTTTATATACATATTATACACAATCGTTTACTCGATTCACTCGATGTTTTTGTTTAATCGATTCACTCGTTTTATGGATTTAAAACTCGACAAGAAATAACAGTTAAAATTATTAATCTCAAAAAATCCTAACTAAAGACACTCAACTCAAGAAATCTAATTAAAAACTACTTAACTCGATAAACTTGGTTCAAAATTACCAACCCAACACTGAAATATACTATAAAAGTATGCTAATATTTATATGTAAGAAAAACTTTGCTGAAGCGGTGAGCAAAAAATGACACCTAACATTTCAAAAATAAATGTAATATAATAAACCGTATACATATAAATAAGCCTGTGCATTGTGAATAATGCTGGTGGTGAGATACTATTAGTAAGTCTTATAAATAGGTAGTATTATTGAAAACACCGTGTACCCTCATGCAGACATGATGCAGTCACAAAAGTACAAATAAATACAGTCGTTTTAGCCGGAAGAACGAATGTGTTCCTGATTTAATTCATTTAATGAACGCACTGATGCATTCAATTAATCGACATTGTTTTTCTGTGCGCGACGCACACGTAAGAGTACCTATAGCAGCTGTTATTCGTTAAATAGTACACTATGGATATCCACAGCTCCAGAACACTTGTTTTGTTCATCATCATCAGCCTATCTCTGTCAAGAATTTAAAACAGTTCGAATAAAATACGAAAACCAATACAGGGTAATCAAATTAGACTATCAAATAATTAAGTAATTGGCATACGTGGTAAAAATTTCAAACTAACACGTAGTGCAAAATTTTCATCTAACTAAGAATGGACTAGTGTCAAACGGTTGCAAAATTAGGTACTTAATGTAGCTAAAAACGAAGAAAGATTCAACGAAGTGACAACCTTCGAAAAATGGAGAGCCATCAATAAAAGAAGAATATATTTCTGTCACTGTACCGCAGTATTGGAATTGTTATAA
>DWDT01002540.1:0-13559 GCA_018245595.1 Microceris scylla | reverse complement strand
AAGTGCGGGTTGGCAGACTTTCACACACCTTAGAAATTTTTTTCTAAGATGATAGCAAGTGATATTTAAACTTAAATACAGTTCAGAAGTCATTCATCGTTACATAACAATTTAACTCTTAATTAAGGTTATCGTCCGTGTCACAGTGGTATGAAGGTGAACTACGGCTGAATCGTGCGAAAGTGTTCGTTACTGAGAACACTTATAAATTTGGGTCAATTGGCATAATTGTGGAGTTGGTATTCAAACTTTTTTATCACCAACTATTTTGTTCTGGAAACAATAACTGGCTATATCATTGCGGTTTTTTCGCACACGTGGAAAAGTGGCGAGGAGTGGAGCTGTCAGTGAGTCGCACGTAAATTGTGCCTTTTTACCGTCTCCGTCGGCTGCCGTGGGAATATCTTGTGATTTATCGTTAGCGTTCAATGAATATGATGTTTGCTTGTGACAGATATGCACATTAGGAGGTTTAATAGGAATATTTTATTTATCTGTTAATTGGCTTGTGTGTATGAAGTTAAATTAGTACTTGGAAATAATTTATTCGCGATGTTAGAAAGCAAGGAAATAGGTATTCAGATATTGTATTCAATCTATGAGTAGTTTTTTTCAGAATTCTTCTTTTGGAAAGTACCTCTCGGGGAAGTGAATAGGGTTGCATTGTATTTTTACTTATTAAACACTCTGTGTACGCTAAATAATAAACCCAAATATTAACACGAATCTTATCTCAAATGAAACTAGGTTAAGATCTGCGAAACTACCTGAGTGCGGATTGGCGAAATTCAAAACCAATATCTAGCTTTAGAGATAATTAACCATCAATGGTCTGCTTGATACTGTTGTTATATAAAACACCAACACAATATAAAACACGAGGATTTCCATATCTTTCGACCATCAATAAGCCTATTTAATTCCAAAAGAAATAGTGAATTGGAGAGCATTTTTCGTTACTAAAATGGCCAAGCACATAGTTTAATATCACTTTGTCTCTCTGTTATTTGCTCTGCTGGGCAAAGATCTCCATCTCTAACATGGGGGGACAGAGTCATACTCCACCAGGTTGCTTCAGCGTGAATTGGCTGAGATATGGGTTAGTGGCAGACCCATGTTATTATCGCAGAATTTTTTAAATAGTGTTAAGTTATTTTTCCTTCAGGAGGCCATAGAGATAGTGTAGTGTTGCTATCGCAATTGCGCTGATACATCTGGGTTTCTTCGCAAAAGTAATTGTCACAGGAGCAATCTCTTTTTGTCTAAAGTGTTACCGCTTGATGTTTTTAGCCAAATAAAAAAAAGCATTCCAATTTCTCCATTGCAGTAAGAGCCTTAATTTGTTCAATGATAAATGTGCTTTCCTTACTGAGCTCCATAATAATATTCAGGTAATAATCGTTAGTGTTATCAGCTGCTAATGTACTAGCTACGTGTGCCAGACTAATGAGAGCTATTTATTTTTCAGATTGTGGGTAGTTTGATATTGCTTAGTTTCATTTTTGTTTGTATATGCGTATATCGCAAGCATAATTCTTGGTAACATTGTCATTATATTATACTAATATCTTAATACCTATATGATATTTGTTCTTATACATATGACAATACTAAATATAACAATAACATAGGTATGACCTATATTATTTTGTATTTAAATAATATGTTATATTCTAAATACGATATTCGCAAAGTGGCTGGCAGCGGTTGGATGCGACGAGCTGAAGGTCGAGCTCAGTAGCGTGCTATTGGAGAGGCCTATGTCCAGTAGGGGACAGGAGTAGGCTGATAATGTATGTATGTATGTATGTATGTATGTATGTATGTATGTTCTAAATATTGATATTCTTAAAAAAAGGTCAAATTCTAATCTGCAGGAATTAACTGGAGAATTTCTATTCATATATTATCGATATACATATATTATCGATATACATATATTATCGATATTGATAAAACGTTTCATGAATCCCATGATGAGACCTTCAAACATAAATCTTAATAATCACTTTAATTATTTGCAAAATAAGGTACAATTTATTTCGTAGTTACTTAAACATTATTATGTTTAAGTATAAAGGATAACTATTGTTATCGAAAAATGCAACACTAAAATAATAAACGCTATACGAGTACATGTGATTTACAAAGGACGAAGTTATTAAGCGGTATCATGATGCAATGAGAAGTTGAGAAAGCATCAGTCAATCGTTTTTCATAGTAGTCTAGCAATGTAAATCAATAAAGAAATTCATGGGGAACTTACTTATCAACTCTTCTAGTTACGTAGATATTATATTAAACTTTAATGAATCATAGTCACATGACTGTGGTTATAAAGTGCGAAACTTATCTTCATAATAGTACCTAATAATAATCGACCCATTTAATATTTCACTGTTGGAATGTGGTTCTCTTCTCTTATTGAAAGGGTTAGGGCCGTGGTCTGTTTCACTGGTCAAGTGCGGGTTGGCAGACTTCATACATGTTAGAAATATTTTTTTTTTTAATAAATAAATCATTTATTTTCATATTTTGTTATATCTCTTAACAGATAATAAATGTTAAAGAGAAATGATATTGACAATTGTAAATGTTTAACCTGTATAAGTAGGTACTCATTCAAATATCTCACTTTATTATTTCTCGTTGACGTAATCGAAGGAACAAAACGAATAGATGCTGTTTACACATTCAACAAAACATTCTCGTAATACGAATCCATTATCATACGTCCAATTCAAAATCAGAACTGCATTCAAATTGGATAACCATACATCACCTATGCGCGCGTCAGCCAACTTAAAAACACCCTTTTAATATTCCTTGACGTTGGAAACTAACCCTTATTCCAGTGACGGAAGGTATGTAAAAGTTTCGGAAAAAAGTAAATAACGCCGGTTCGTTGCTGTGATGTCATATCCGGATGGCAGATGTAGGCGTTGGTGCAGAAAATAATATGTCAAGGGGATTCTCACCTATACGTTGGCAGCGCTGAGGCTTGACAAGACAATTAAAAAAGTTTTTGCGACTCTTTTCACTATGTTTACAAATAATTTTAATTATATTATTGACGTGTCTTTAGACGACATTCGCAGTAATATTTATACAATACAAACAGTTTCAATGAATAATTTAAGAAGTCAGCAATAGTAGAACATATTTTGTCGGAAATAATTTATATATACAACCTTCGATCAGCTCATGTACTACATAGTTATATACATATATTGTTTAAAAATATTACTTTACTTTCTTGGGTATTCCGATAATGACTACTAGCTAAAACTAATAGGAGAGCCACGATCCTCTGCAGTGATGGAATGAATCACGAAGAAGAACAAAACTAACTTATAGTATAATTGAAAGAAATAAAAAGAAATATCAGTAAACGAGCATCAGAATGTGTCACTATGGCATCATCATCATCGTCATCATCATCAGTCCATCTCAGTCCACTGCTGGACATACGCCTCCTCCAATGAGCGGCATCGCGCTATACTATGGCATAGGCAACAAATATTGTCGATAAGAAATCGTTTTAATCCATTCTGTAATCAAATTTATACACGTGCAAAAGATACTTAAAAGTTCCCTCTCGATGCCATTCTAGTCCCGTGAACCTAAGTCATTGATTAAAATATCTAAATGGATCGGAAAAATGAATGTAAAAATATTCACGAGCAAAGCACGGTCCGCCATTATTTCTTCAGCTGAATGCGACACGCACGCCGCCTGGCGGCCGCTCGGTACTCACACACTTTGACAGCATCCGCAAGATGGCCGCCCAGATTCACGCCTTCCCCGCCGACGCTTCATTGCACAAAGCACCGTAACAAAACTGCATTTTCTCCTCAACTTCCTTCCACAAATTCAAAACTCATTTGCATAAATAACAACTTGAATCTCCTCAGTACACTTCCGCGCACTTCGCTCACGATCGTCGCGCGGAACGAACCGAACTGGCAAGTTTCGAACCAAACGGTCGCACGTTACGCACTACACCAATTAATCACTAATCACTAATTAGCATGACGGAGCTATGTCTTCAACGACAGCGGACCGTCGAATGAAAACCTCCACCATGTTGTTACTGAATTTTATACTCCATCCCAGTCAGCAGAGCCTCCAAGTTTGCCTCCTTCAAATTCGTTATGCATACAGCACCAAGGGCTGTTGAATACCGTTCGCGTTTATTTATGAACAGGCAAACTTCTGGTGGCTGGTGGGACGTACAAAATACAATATAGGCTCGCCTCCCGGCTGCGAGCTAGCAACTGCCGCGCCACGCCGCTCGACAATGCATACGATCGCTGAAAAAGGGCTTTTTATGTATTCAACTTCACAACTCTGTAGCTCATCTGCAAGTCGTATTATGGACCTAATTAACAAGTTAATATGGACGATCCGGGGCCCGCGTCTGCGCACAGCCGTTACAGCGTCGATGTTAGCGAAATATTTGAAATCCTCACGCGTGTCATCTGCTGCACCGCCTCGCAAATTGAAAATCCAAGTTTTCCAACGATATTTACATTTACCTGTGTAGAAAACTCTTTTAAAATTTTGCCGCCGCGGGTACCGTTGCGTTCGCGATTGCGACTTTGCAATGGTAAGGAGCGTTCAGAAATTCCGCCCCGCCCGACACCCCCATCACAAAGTATAATGATATCGTCGCCGGCGTTATTATGGGAGTCGTCATAAATATTTCATAGAGAAACGAGGGCAGTAATGACCGAGTGACCGCCGATCGTTGTTGACTCCTGAATCGACGGGTGGTCGTCGCGATTATCCTCCTGACTCGGCAAAAAACACGCTGTACGATCTCTGCAATACCTAACAGCCATCCAGTAGGCCTTACAAAATATAAATCTGTTAATAAAACCTACATGTACATAAGATAATTGCATCAGAACTTTCAAGTTTGACAAACCTTGCAACCTTACATTGAGAACATGTTGGGTTCTAATCGTGATATCCAGATCGTCAATATAAAAAAGCAGCTATGTAGTAACAGTCAGTGGTTACACATGGTTGAGTTCCAAACAAAACGATTTGTTGTTTTTAATTTACATTAAAAAAACTTCCCAATATATACGTACTAAATCAGGAAAACCTAAATAGTTTTTAAATAACACGTAATCATTACAATTATACTCTATTAAACAATACACTCTCTTAAATATATAATTGGTAAAAATGTAAAATGTTATTTTTTTTCATATTTGTCTACGGAATTTATTGATTTGCTTTCAAACTTCACTTGCGCATACTTTACAACTATAACTAGTAAAGTTGGCTTCCTGGGGGAGTTCGTGGGGCATGGATCCAAGCCAAGGTGCCTAATTACCCTGGGTGGACAGTACGTCCTTTGATCACGCCGCTTTGATCGGGATCTAGCGAGCTACAGAGCAATGCGGACATTTACCACTCATTGTCAGTAAGGTTAGTGTTTAAGATTTTGTAGCCTTAGGTTAGGTTTTTACGATGGCTTGGTGACGTCACTAACTGTACGATATTCTTGTAATTATCCCGTAACTGGTAAACAAAAGTGTGAAGAGAGACATCTTCTTCTTCTTCTGTGTCATTGCCGTGAATTCATATGTATTTTCTGAAAGCTTCAACAGTAGTAGTTAACTATACGTGTAAGATGACATCAAATTTTCCGAATAAAATACACCACTAATTTACTTCATATATAATATGCTATTAGCGACATTGCAATATTTATCTCCACTGTACTGCAACAAAATACGACCATAACGAAATTTTGGAACAAAAACTAATGACGAATATATCAAGGTACCCGTAAAACTTTTGCTAAATGTCCGTTTCTCTCGTTAGTATATGGCCCAGCTAGTCGCACCGATCTCCTTTGACGACTGAAACTTGTTACAGTTCGTATTAAAATTCAAAAACGACTCACGAAACTCTGTCTCGATTCCTGAAAACATTATTCAGAGGATTTGAATAATGATTTTGTTTTAGTCTGTGCACACCTCGCTTAATGTATGCGAGAAGGTTGTGCCGTCCCTAACTTGGTAACGTGATTTTTGAAACCACTTAAACGGTTCTAAAACTTAATTTTCCAACGGCGCTTGTTTTGCGAAAGCTGTTTATGGAACGTCGAGGTTTTGGTACGGATGGCTAAGGTGTGCGGATGTCGATATATTTTGTTGTATCTGTGCAAATTGATTTGTTTGCGGTTCAGTTGCCTGCTAAATGATGTTTATCACATTTTCCTATATTAAGTAATTTTTATATACTACTGGTAAAAATAGTACTACTACCAGTAATACTACTGGTAAAAAAAGTTAAAATCCGTTTGTTTTACATATCAAGTCTTTTTAATATTCGCTTAGAGAGATTGATAGAAAAAAAATGAAACGCCTGTATTTCCCTGAAGGGGTAGGCAAAGGAGTGTAGTATCCACAAGTTTCACCTGTTATGTTGTACATATGATACATGGAATAGGGGGTGAGTCTAATGCCTACAATCAAAAAGAAATTAGACCCCAATGTTCGCGGAAACGCCTGTATCTGAAATATTTTGCCACGATTATAATATTTAGCAGCGTCAGTTCACCCAGTTTGACAGTTAGTTAACTTTGGTAGTATGTGGATGATTATTGCCATTACCATACGACAACGTTCCGTTGACGGACTTAAGTCTTTAGTATATGAAATGCTGCCTTACTACACTATATACAAGTGCCAACTTAAACCAACTTTGTAAACAATAAACACACAATTCTAAACACTAATCCGTTAACATAAAGAACATTCATAGAACATGCGTGGACAGATATATGTAACTTGGCGTCATTTTATCGAGTGATTCCTCTCAGTTTAGTCATAAAAATGTTAATGCAGCAAAAACAAACAGCGTAATGTATGCGAGGGGGAATTAAACAGAAGACGGCCATTCCCCGCGCGTCGCAGATAAAATAAAACTCGCCAAATTGAATGGCTCGATGGAATTGATTCTGTGGTGAGTGTACTACACTCATCTCATTGAAAAGAATTACTTTTGTCTGATAGCTTCAGACTGTTGTCGTAAACAGTGGCTCCGCGATCTGTGGAAATGTTTATCTGATATTTGGAGTTATCGATATAGTTTGTGCTTGGAACTACACGAAAGTATATTTAGTCGAAAGTATTGTTCAGTATTTTCGAGAACAAGAAATTATTAAGTGCAAAAGTCAAAATAACATTTTCTGGAACGAAGCCATGACCGAATAATAAGCATGAGACGATTGATTCACGTAAATATCTCTAAATTAGAATATTATTGTAAACATATTTTCTACTACAATATCAGTTCCATATCATTAACTTTTTTGCAATTTTCGGATACCATCCTCTTGTAGAATACATAATTATTTGAAAGAAAAGTAATCTTTATATATCTACATTTTACCTACACCCCAACAGTTTCATCGGCATGAAGTATCGGCCACCCTGTATATGATTATCGCGGGTGATAAGGCTCAAAGCGGGTCTCGGTCGTTATTTACAGATGATTGATGTTCGGAATATTGTTGGGAAATCAGGTGGAAGTGGCTTCTGAGTGTGAGCAGGACGGACTGTAAGGGACTTCGTAGACTTTTTCCTGTGTTTGATCCTCGGGAATATGCTTCGCGAAATATCACTGAGCGGGAGAGTTAGTTACAAACTAATAGTATTTTCCTTCTACAAAACAAGAAATGTCGTCATTATAATTTTTGTTGATAATTTCGGATTAATTATTTATATAACAATTTTGTACACATAAAAAATATATATGGAAAAAATAATCATACAAAAGAGATGCTGTACAGTGGAACTGCTTATCCCTAAGAGAGATCTTTTCCAGCAGCGCCAGGAATGGAAAGTAATATACGAATAATTAGAGATCAAATTTAGTGTGTATTAAAGAGATTATGTGTATGTCTTATTCACAGATGTAATTTTCTGCCGATTAAGACAACGAAAAACGTAACTTCACTCCCATAACCACCGAAGGGGTAGGCAGAGGAGTGTAGTACATTCCCACGTTTCACCAGTACTGCAGATTAGAATCACGCCAATGTCTTTTCTATACAAGAAAATGAACTTTAGAAAAAGATATAGTTTCATTTAAAGTTGGATGCCAATGTGCTAATTTTCTTAAGTAAGTAGATAAATTTTTATCTTACTAAAGTTACGAATTGGATTGGTCTTATTAACAGTAATTGCAGTACAATAAAATTGTAAATTTTACAACTTTAATAAGATATGAAGTAACATTGATTCTAAAATGCCACATACATAAGTACCGTATCCTCACATTATTCCATATTTCCTTCGTATTTTTTATTTCGTAAACAACTTGAAAACGAATATCAACATGTCAGTACCGTTTATATTCCCGAGTACATTATTTTAATCCGACGTTTTCATTTCAATTTAATTATTTTCGTGATCTCTGAACCTTTTGTTCCATAAGTACCTATCTACCTAGGCTATGAACCTCTCTAAGCGTTGGAAATAAAGGGAAAATGATAGATTTCCGCCGAAAATGCTGCAAATTATTTAAATTAATGCGTCGGAGAGGCAAAGCTCGGCTCTGCTGTTTTATTTTGCAAGCGATAGATACTCGTATACCGTGTTCCTTTGATTATTTCGAGAACGAACTCGTGGTTTGCTTATTGGTGTTCCAATTAATGTGGAGTCTAAAAGGAAAACGTCAAAAACTTTTTTCGCTAATGAAATTGTCGATTTATTTATGGAAACGATAGCTGGTTTTGGTTTCGATTTTTTCTTTCGTTTCGATCTATGAATTTTAATATAACTGTCCTATTTTATCAATTATAAAATTTTTGTCACAGCAGCAATAGATAAGACGCTTTTAACTGATTCGCAAAAGAGACGATTCACAAGTCTATAAGTACTTAAACTGTATGAGTTTTTTTATAAAAATATTATCAACCATTCTGAGTAAAGAACGTGAATTTTAACTAAATAAATGTCTTATACCATCATTACGTCATTACGTCTACAGCTCTATAGCTATGTACGTTTGTGTGTACCGAGTGGTACCCTCAATGAAACCGAATTTACATAGAAGAACTTAGCGAGGGAAACAAAAAGATAATGTTCACTTGTTTTTTTCACAAGTCTCTGGTTCCGTAGCCCGATCTACTTTTTTAATAAGCCATCTTGTTCCCACCGTTGGGCAAAAGTATTTTTCGACTCTTCCGATAACTCCGTCTAATGCTATTGTCCTCCAGTTTTTATTAAAAGTGACAGCTGACAGACTGACAGTTTATACGTGTGAGCACAGATTTTTTCGGCCGTTCTCATTGCCATTGACAGACTTACATCTTATAAACATTAACCAATCATATAAATCACAGTCCGTCAACTAGAAATGGAAATAAAATCTTAAAATGGAAACTAAAAGCAGTACTGCTGTGAAACCAATATGACAGGTAATAATGAAAAATAAAGACCTTATATAAAAATATTCCCTTATTGGGCAAGGCTACCATAGCTTGCGTTATATCATGTATTAGTAGATGGCCAAGTATAAATAACTGAGGCAAAAAAAAATTTTGAATATTTATGTATGTCATAGACTTTTCCTAATGTCAGTTTGTTGCGTTGAGTATTTTTATTTTCTAGGCAGACAAACAATGACAGTTATAGGTGGTTATATTGTTAAATTATTCTGTGACTATTTTAAAGTATGTGCAATTCTAAAATACCAAGAACTTAATGTGAGTTTAACCAAAGCCGGTAATGACGTTGTATCTTTTTATTGGGTTAATGTCCAGCGCTTGGCTGCGTTCCAGTCTAGTATAAGGCATAGATGCTTCCTAATATGGTATACACATGCTTGGAAAATATCTAATCCCCGTTGCTTTTAACAGGATTATTTATTAAGATTCAAAATTTAAAGTTACACTTTTCATATGAGGCAGGGACTTGGGGTAAATTTTAAAGCCTTGAACTAAAAACAAAAATATTTTTAACTATACGGTTTTCATTACCCGAGAGTTACTATAGAACCCTGAAAGCGTAGGCAAAATTTAACTTTCTTTAGCATCTGTGAGACACAGTTTCAGTTCATTTGCGTTCAAATGTATATAAAAAGTTAAGGTGCTTTTCTCCCTGCCGTTCTTAAGAAGAGTTTTGAATAATGCTCGCCATTCATTATACGACTTTATGAAACTTTTCCAAAGCCCAAGTGTACTGATTGCATATGAAAAATAAACTGAATTTTAATTTAAGAGTCTTACATTTTTTTTCTATACATTATTAAATACATAGTGACTTATCATTTAGTATAATATTTGTCAGCCTTTTAAATATTTCTTTCTATTATTTATTGTATTATTTGCCTATATTATTTTTATAAATATTCTTAATAATGGAATTTGTATATTGAATATCCCGCTCAGGTGTCAGAGGTTATTTTTATGTCTTAGGTAACTTCAGAAATACATAGATCGCAAAACAATTATAGTATAATGGAAAAAGGAAAATCTAAATTAAATAGCAATTTGAATGAAACAGAACAAATATCTGAATGATTCATACTAAATGTAACAATTTAGAGTTAAGAATATCAATTTGCGCGCGAAAAATTTTAATATGGAACTGAAGCAGTCGCAGTTTCAATGGCCGCGTTAGGTTTTTTGAATAATGCGGGTGTTATGGGCCGAAATATGGTTCATTTGGCGCGAACAGTTTTGTAAGTGAATGCTGAAATCATATTCATATTTTTTTCCGCCTCAAATGCTCTCGACGCCCGATTTGAATAAAGTGCGTTGACTTTGTTCCGTGCCATCTCCATCTTTGTTCATCTTTAAACAGAGCACATTTATGAGTATTCAAATGTGAACATTATTATGCAGTAATTTATTTTTCGATATTAACGGAAGTATCCGATATAAAAAAAAAATTAAATATCATAATTTTGAGTGGAACGAAATATCTAAATATACATGATATTTTCAAATTAGTTCATTGTAACAATATTCGTATCCAGATCAATCAGTCCATTGACATCTAATTTATAACAGTTTTTTTAAATAATTTGTTTATAACCACAATGTTTCTGTTTGATTGCAACTATTAAAAAGTGTTAAGAGTAACAGTTATGTAATATGATTATTCGACGTAAAAATATTTCATACTATTATTTTTTTATTTACTGGCAGAAATATTTATTTCCCGCCAAAACAAGACGCCTTGCTTGTTGATCTTTGCTACCGTTGTTATAGCTATTGAGTTGCAGGCCGGAAAGTAATTGAAAAAATTGCAAATATATAATATGATTTCATGTATCTAAAAAGACCGGAGACCAAAGTAAACAAAACTAGAAGCACTATTTTCCAAACGTAACCTCGTTCGCTCCAGAAATTCTACATTAATATTATCTAAAGTTTATTTTCCACAAAATCATCTAGCACAAAATTTTGTCAGGGCGCGCTGTGGTCGGTTGGAGCATATTTTATAAAACTCATGTCTCATAGCAAGCGGCAAAACGATAAAAGGGGTTGACTAATACACATATATACATAGTTTTCTATGGGTGTTTACTTGGAGCCATAGCTAAGAGAGCCTAACTCGCTCTATTGGGCCTTGAAATCTGAAAAAGCATTCTCGAAAGAAATCATAGAAGCTCGAATTATATATCTTGACTTAGAATCGAAACTGAGCCTTAGTCCCTATAGGTTGGTGGTCATAATATTCAGAGGACGAGGAGGTGGTGACATTGGTTTGGACACAGCAAACCACTCGTATACCTACCACTTTGGGAAAATACGGATGTGATGATATGTGATAAATAGATGTAGTATATATGTGTTCTATGTTGAGAGCATCGCATATTCATATTAGAAACCAAGAATTATAAAAGTATGACGCTTGACAATATCCTAAGAATATCCTAGGGTCCATTTAAACAATTTATACTGGATCTGAACCACTGTTTAACGTCGCAGTAGACCAGGCTGGTGAGTTCCAGTAGAACAGTCTGGTGAATTACATATATTCCAGGTTTCGGAAGCAATACAAGTTCAAGAACCTGGCTGCCTAGATAATTATTTGTAACAATCCGGAACTTTCCATTTAGCACCTCGCCGGTGATGAGACCAGCTCGTAAATCAGCGAGGCGCTGCGGCCGTGGATTCTCAGTATTTACGCCAGAATTGCCAGACCAAACTTAATTTCGCCCGCCGCGACCGCAAAGAAAACTTACCTTTAAATTAATATTTCTTTCATTAAAATCTTGTAATATTTTCGCTGCTGCATGCATAAGTAATGTCCATGAATAAGTAACGTGCAAAAATTTCAGCGGGAGCTCCGCGATCGGTTCGAGGCAGCGGCTCTCAATGCATACACTTTGTCGCCCTTCGTTCTAGATATTTCAAACACGTTATAGTATTTCGTTGAATTATAATTAATTTTAGAGTAATCATATATTTTAGTAAGTATTATTTATATTAGAAAAGGTTTTTTCTTCATATACTTCTTGATGGTCATATAAAAAGAGAATAGGATTTGAAAGCATATGAGATATATTACCTATTTTAATATAGCAAAACTTTGAGTGTCGCTGACACAAGGTATTGTTTCAGTCGATTCCGCCGGGGTCGCCTGTTTGCTCGTCCCTGACTTATCTAATTGCGATTGGTTCAACAAATGTTTGCGTTACTCGACTCGACATCCGAGCAAACAATTGAATTTGGAGTTTAAAAAGTTATTCAATTGTCTGATTTGATTAACGATGGCGCTGAAAATATTTTCAGGGATGAACGTCAAACTCTTGGTAGCGAAATGCATTTACACACTATCATAATTATGAAATAATTGTTCTCGAACCATCCATAAATACCATGAACCATCCATAAATTAGAATTGGTTTAACCATCCTAAATCTCTATAAACCAGCTATTTTAGAATACCTACATATCTTATCTTTTTTTCTTATCATTAAGTTTTATTTTTTATTGAATTTCATCTATTCTAGTGTTTTCGCATGACGATTACTTTGCAAAATATGCAACGAGTTAACCTAATAACGATAATGTCTTTAAAATATCTGTAGCACGAAAAATATTATGTACTTAAAGTGAGATACTCAGAAATAATGCTTCATAAAAACAAGGAAAAAGGGTTGGTAATTCTCAACTAAAATGGATTACCACTCCATCAATTTTATCTGCACCTGTGGCTTTCGTATTTCCATAACGCTTAATATCCTTTATTTCAATATTTTCTTACAGACAATTGCTTTTGGAAAAACATATTTATGAAACTATGTTGGTAACGCCTCGTTAGTAAGTTCGATTAAGTTAACCTTTCAGTTTATTTGAGAGGGGCGGGTTTGTAATTGGCATGTATTGCATGTAGTGGTGTTTGATCCCGGATTTGTGCCTGTAAATTGACTCAGGTTTCTAACAGTTATAAGCAGTGATAGCCTAGTGGTTAAGAATTCAGCCCCTCACTCCGGGGTTGCCGGGTTCAAATCCATGGCGCGCACCTCTTTACAAAAGTGCGTTTTAAATTTAAATATCACTTGCTAACGGTGAA
>DWDT01002539.1:0-13560 GCA_018245595.1 Microceris scylla | reverse complement strand
AATCATAGTCTACCACGCTGGCCAAGTGCGGATAGGCAGATTTTAGACACCTAATACAATTTTTCAAATATCAATTTAAAAATAATAAATTATGTGCAGTATTATGAAAATTTACATAGAAAAACAAATTTCGTAACTGCTGACACAATTACATTTAAGGAACACACCTAATTGTTAATAACACGCAATGTAACACCAACTTTGTAACTGTTATGCCCTGAGTAATTATATCTAATGTGTCTAATAAATACACGATATCAGTAACTACAGTTTGCGCGCCAATTATAACATTACAGCTGAAAATATACGGTGTATGAGAGATTTTATCACTTTATAAATTAACATTGATACTGTTTCAAACTAAAACGTTCGATGGCATTTTCATAATTATGCCATTATGTTATAAGGCTCTTTTGTTGATGAGTTACATGCAATCATATGTTCCACACAAACAATTAATAACACGATGTAGTTTCTGCCATGGCCGAAGCACTTTTCATTCTAAAAGGAGACAAGTGACCAGCGGCATAGCGATAATAATGATTGATGATGATAATGACGACAATGTTAATGATGATGTTGATATTGACGTTGTTGATATTGATGTTGTTGATATTGATGATGTTAATATTAATGATGTTGATATTGGTGTTGTTGATATTGATGATGTTGATATTGATGATGTTGATATTGACGAAGTTGATAATGACGATGTTGATATTGATGATGTTAATATTGATGATGTTGATATTGATGTTGTTGATATTGATGTTGTCGATATTGACGATGTTCATATTGATGATGTTGATATTGATGATGTTAATATTGATAATGTTGATATTGATGATGTGTATATTGATGATGTTGATACTGATGAGGTTGATATTGATGATTTTGATTTTGATAATGATGATATTATGCAATTGCCATTTTACATAGTGCAATTCTAATCAGATAATAGAAAATACCTCGATGATCTGGGGTTAAATTCCATGGAGTGCGCCTCTTTACAACAATCTGAGTTTTAAAATTAAATATCACTTGATACAACAGCGAAGAAAAACATTGTGAGAAAACTTGCACATCTTTAACCTAAAAAAAATTTCTAAGGCGTATACGGTCTGCCAACGCTTACTTGACTAGTGTGGTAGACTAGAACTTAACCCTCTCAATCTGAGAGGCCATCCTTGTTCCAACATTGGAATAATAACAGGATGAAGAAAAAAAGGAAAACGCGATTTTAAATCAGAATAAGTCTAAAGTAAAGACGATAAAATCTGTACATTGAGTTACCAACGAAAACTTAATATAACGTATCTACCTCACTATATTTCAATACCTACAACAATGTACTAACTAGCTTTTATATAATCATAAAATACTCAGCGTGAGCGGAAATAAAGTAATATAGATGCGAAATAATGTGAAAGTCTCATTAACGCCTTTTATGTACACTATACTCGTAAACTTTTATTATATGTGTTATAAGAAGCGTGGTTGTGAAGGTCATTGCATTATAATCGGTTGATAGAGCCTATACATTTTTACCTTAATGTTATACACTCCTGTTCACATCACATCGTCAGCCTATTTCAGTCCACAGCTGGACATAGGCCACAATAAATAGGCGCTATTATGCATTTTCAAATGTGATTTTAGTACATAATCCCCACGCTGGTTATGCGCGAATTAAGGATCTGAGAACATAACTCTTGCAACACATTAGGACAGGGCATTGAGCAGTGTGTGGTTGGTGTTGGTGTGTGATGTGATGCAAAAGAAAATGTAGTGATTAGGATCAAAAAAAAGATGCTAACATAGTTTCATTTTGTAGAAGAAATGAATGAATGAAACGAATGAAAAATGAATAGATTGACGAAACCGAGTATACATTTTAAGAGACCTAGACCTAGGTATTCAGTACATAGTTTGAGCAATTCGAAGATATCTAAAAATAAGGCTGGATTAACAGTTCCTCCAAGAAAGATGTCTGCCAAGATCGTAGCAGGTGCAAATTCCTAAACTCTACGTATCCTTATGGGAAATTGTCGTGATAATAATATGTATGTAAGAAAACATATTTGTCAACGTTAAAGTTTATACATCATACTCGTTTCTACATCATACATTATATTCTTCACACGGAGCACATACTATGTGAAATTACGAAATTCTACATAGACGCTACTAATGCAAAGCAGAATATATTATGAACCAAACAACAAATAGAGAACTCCAGACTTACACAATGAAAGTAGTTGCACACTAGTCATTGAAACGACGACGCCAAGTCTATATATACCTACATATATGTATATGCATTCACATTAAGTAGCTTGATGTAACCACATGTAGGTATAAATTTGCAACCTTCGAGTAAAACTGCTGCAGTGGAATAAGTTCTACGTACGCCATACAATTAGTGACTTAAGTAAACAGAATTGAAATAATTTTACGCGAGATACTTCGAATATTGTATAAATAAACAATTATAGCAGGCTAGAAATAACAAGATTCCAAGATGCCAGCCTTCTAACGATTTCCGCTCGTTTATATTCGGCCAACTTGAGGAGTATCAAATTTAATCTGTTACTTCTAAATACAGAGATTTTTACTGCCTAAACTGTAATGGTAGTATGTAAGAAGAGAATCACGAATATAGACGAGAAAGGTAGAATTATAGACAAACTAGAGATATATAACATGTTGTGCTCTCTGTTTATCCCAGAAGGGCCTGATGACATAATAATTATTATGACTATAATAGAAGATGTACTTGTATTTAAAACAAATTATCTAATTTTTTGATAAATATCAATAGAAGCTTTTTGACAATTGACGAAACCAATCAGAACTCACTGCTTAACTTGTATTGCAAAATATGGAAACGTTCATTAAAAACAGTCATTAGCGGTCACCTACACAAAAGCTGACCGTGACCTATTTAACTTCACAGATCGTTCACAGTGAAAACTCAAACCAAATCTACAAATGATTACATGTAACACGAATAAACAAGCATATATTTACGTTTAAGCTCAACAATAGCATTTCTTCAGGTTTGAAAATATCCACGTTGAGCTCTAACATAATGATGTAAACAAGCTTATTAAACATTGAAAATGAAATAATGAAACAGGACGCCTGCCCCTCGGGATCGTCTTCAAGGCCCCAGTGGCATAATAAAGTTAAAAAAGTTAAGGGAGAATTAAAAAATTCAACCTTAACAAACGAGACTTGAACCTTGAATAATGACCCAGAAAATGTAGATTAGCTTGAAAATAAAATGGAGGTACCTTCGCAGACCGTAATATTTCCAATCTCGAGTTGTTTCATCGCGAACGGATTAGCGATATGCTTTGAAGTTTGTTTATTTTTATAGAAATATATTGATAACATCTCATTATTTTTATTAAGATTACCTTTAAGGCTTTGAATTGTACCTGTTGGAATACCATCTTTATAAGAACCTTGTGACGATGTAGTAAGTGGCTGACATAGTTTTTTGATAACCCTGTGATGCAACAAACTTAGGATCTATCTCCAATTATATCTATCTCCAATTATATCGTAAATATATGCTGCATTCCACCCTTTAACTTTAACTCAAACATAATAATCCATTAAGTTTTTGTCACTAAAGGTACCTTACACCACGTTATTTACAGTCTATCTCATCATAATATCATCCAAGAACAAAGACAAATCCATAGCAGTCACAACAAGGCTTATTGTTATTTCTTAACTTTCCACAATTTTCTGAGACTCTTTAATGAGCGCAGTAGGTGGGACAGGTGCCGCAAGTACATAAATATTAATGATGATGACAAAATTTTCGTTTGACGTGGTACGTTCGAGTGGCAACACAAACGTACTCCGGATGAATTGAAAGTAATTTATGCAGCGAAAGCTCACGAAAAGGCTAGGGTGGCTATGAGTCGGTGTTTGGTTGGAACATTAGTAATATTTTATTGCTGGCTGACGACGGGTGGGACGAAATAATTGTGCTCAAACATGACTTAGGTATTCTTTCGCCATTACGACGTATTATATTTAATTTTAAACTGCTTAGACGGCTGCGTGATAAACGTATAAATATAGTGCCATGATTTCTTTATTTTTATTTTGCAATTCGTCAGCGATTCTAGCTGAACCGGAAGCTTATATGAAACGTTGTCATTTTAAAAATGGTATAAAGGGAGTGGGGGGAGGAGCAATAGTGCTGTGACAACTCCCGATGTGTATAGATAGAATTTTGTGATAAATCGAATTTTCGTAGATTGTTCTATAACATACTGAGAGCATTGAGTTAATTTTAAAAATTAAAAGCAAACGTGAATAGGCTTGTCCTAGGAATGGATGCTCTTTCTTGGGATCCATTTGCGCTTTCCAGCAGACGGAATGACACCCATATGCTAGCTTATCATGTAATAAAACAATGCTGACACGGTATATTTTGACAAACTTCACATGCCTTAGAGAACATTATGTGGGACACTAAAATGTGCAGGTTTCGTTATAATGTTTTCCATCACAAGTAAACAGTTGATATTTAATCTTCAGTCTGCCAACCCGCACTTGGCCAGCGTGGCAGACTATGGCCTTAACCCCTCAATATGAGAGGAGACCCGTATTCCAGCAGTGGAATTGTAATGGGTTGAAAACAAAAAAAAAAAACTTTATTTAATCTTTAGAACACACGCGACCACTTCTAAGGCGTGATCGCGTTTTTTATATAACATTGTATAAAATTTTAAAGGTGTAAATTTTTTATCACAGTTTTTCATTTTCAATAGTAGAAAAAACATATTTTTTAACTCTATTTTAGGAACAGAAGCTTTTAATCTTTAACATTGAGTAGCACTATTGCAGGAATAACCAAAACGACGAAAGCTTGTGAAGACAGGCTAACGATGCCATGAATAGAAAAATAAGAGAGAGAAAAATAAAAAATATGAGCAAGTTAATAGCGGTAATTAACCGCAACATTTCAGCGGAGAATGATAACAATACATTATCTTATATTTCGATGGTAATGTCTCGATGTTTAAGTTATACTTGGCAACCACGGAACTGGCGCGGATGGCTCGCAGCGCGACGCCCAGTCACGCGATACCCACATTCCGCGACTCAGCCGAGGTGACAAATCGTAAATTAAATTAATGTTTACTAGCGCACTCAAATTATAACTTACACATTAACACAATGGTCGGCTGTAGTCGCTGTCGTTAAAACTTCACGTCGCCTAAAAACAAAGTTGCGTACGTTTTCGTGGCAACGTTAATGTCAGTTTTCTGTCTATGTTATGTAAAAATATAAAAAGAAATGTAAGTTCACGCCTGTAATATCCGACAGGTAAGTAGAAGAGTTTCGTAGACTCTTCTATGTAATGAAAATAAGTGTGTAGGTAAGGTTGTGGTAAAATGAAAGAAATTCCGAAAATAAGTCGAAGTTTACCTATTTTAAAATCATATACTTAACCTAGACAACTATTAAGTTTCTGGGACAAAGGTTTACTTGGAGCAAATATATTATAAGACCAAAATATGACCGTGATCGTCATAGAATTAATATGATTTAAGCTATGCTGGAATGGAGTGGGCAGAATACCAAGAAAAAACTTTTGAACCCACTTATTGCATTAACGTTTAGTTGGAAATGTAGTTCATACTCTAACAAAAGCATCATATCAGCGCATTAAGCTTTGAATACGTAATAATTTCAATTAAATTAACCTTGCACAACATCCATACGGTACATTATTTTACAGTACATTCTTTTAAATAGAATTCCCCTTTCTAAAAACTGTTTATTCGTAGGCCCGTTACGTCGACGCACATTTTCCATAGCACTTTTGCAATAAATATCAACGTGAAAAACATTCTAGAACGTGTAAAACCCGGATTAAATTTTTAATATTCAAGCTTCTATAAGCACGTCTGTTTACAGACTGCACGTTTTCTGAAAAGCGATACATTTTTCACCACAATATCGGGTTCGGACGAAATATTTTTGCTTTTGCATATTTTATGCCAGTGTGCTGAAGTTCGAATGTAAAGCGTAACAAATTAAACATTTTTATATATTCACCTGCAATGTTTCGTCGAAATGCTTCAAGTGCGGTATTAAAATAATACTAACAGTTATAACAAGCATGTTAAAAGATTGTGTGTTATAATAATAATACACAACGCAACGATACATTTACGAGACAGTAAATTAATTATATACCTTATTCGTTTTCTGCGTCTTTTTCTAAATGTATATTTTTATTATAATATAATTTAGAAATGATCTCCATCGAAAAAAAGCAATAAGAACGCCATTGTAAAATAATACTATAAGATATTACATATTCGCGACTGTTACACAGCTTACATAGGAAGTTGACAAGTCAAATACTTTTAACTATAAACCGATCAACCAATTTTCAAAGTGAATGTTATTCTATCTTAGCCTGTATCTTAAATGTATGTATTTGACTACTCGTCGGTGATCATGATTTAGAATAAGTTTAATTTCTTTTTTATCGGTAAGTTACACCTATATAGGTACGTTAAATCATTAAAAATCACAAAAACATTGTTTACGCTACAGTCACAAAAACATTGCTTACGCTACAATTATCACAATGTAGATTAAAATAAACAACGGTATTCTGGGAAATGGAAATATATGGTTTCATTAGCTTTTGATTTCCAATCCAGCGCTTCGTGATTTGAATGACGATACCGATGAGTTTTAGACTAAATTTCGACGATCCACAAATAAATGATGGCGCCGCAAATAGTACAATTTCGCAGAATTTTACATGTGACTTCAATATTATAGCTGATATTGAAAATAACAAACATTGTATTTAATGGAAAATAGCTTTAATGATCCACAAATTACTATGAGGAATAATAGTCTAAGAAGTGCACTATAGTATGCTGATCCTGTTCTTTATCTTCCAATAAAAGTAGATTTGTCCTACAGGATCCTCGAATATTTTAAAAAATTGCACGAAACAAACCTATTCCTCGTCCAATTTGCACCGGAACGAAATGATGCCGTATTACCACACGTGAGGAGAAAACCGTGAGCGACGAAGGGGTATGAATATGTTGCAGACAAAGTAAGTAAATTTTGCGCAAAACTGCTTGGAATAACTGTACCCAATTTGAAATTTAACAGAGTTTAAAAAAGGAGCAAAAATTTTGCAACACATTGTGAATAAAACTTTTTTCTAGAGATATTGCAAACGAAAATTACAGTAGACAGAAAAGAGAAGTATTGCTTAAAAAGAATCTTTTCGGTACGTTGTATATAAAAAATGCACTGCTTTGAGTGCATAAAACGAAACACACAAGGCACTTTACCTCATTGCGGGGGTAACAGGGGCCTTGGATAAATTAAAAGTCACGGTTCATAGGGCACAAAGAAAAAGCAAAATTTGATTATTAATCTAGTAAGCGACTCGCAACTGTTGTCGCAGGCGGCGAGAATGTTACATATTCGTTCTACTATGTATGTACGTGTATAATATGAGACCAAACACGAGTTTAATCTACGCTTAGTACCGCTGGGATGTGCAAGAACGTTGTTCCCAACTTTGTAGTATATAAAATGTGATTCAAACAACGGAAAATATTGCTTTTCCTTCATTTTATTTCCCTACCGTATGCTACGGTACACCCAGAGGCAAAGTAGGATTTTAAACAGTTAGGTACAAACACGGAGCCAGGACTGCTAATATAATAATTATTGTGAATATAATCTTTAAACAAATTACACTAACATCTTATAAAACCACCGTTTACACCCAAATTATCAACTACATTAAAGTTCGTCAATGTATATTTGCCAAGCCACTTATAACTTGGCAATCACAGCCACAAACTTTGCATTTTCCTAAGTACTTTAAACGTACCTCCTCCTATCGCAAATTTACAGCGGCACGTACATACATAAGTACAGCGAGTGATTTGTTGCCGCCAAAACTGGAATAATTTGCGCTTGCAGAAAATCGCGGCATCATCATTTACGCCGACTTTTACATATACATAAATCGCTAAGCATCTGACAAAAGCGCACAATTAAACATCTGTATCGCGTGTCACTGTGTAGGCGCGGTATGTACTTATAACTTGGCAATAACGGCCGCCAAGTTTACACTACGTAAGCACTGCGAGCACACTTCCCCCACACAAATTCTCCAGCGACACGTACGTGCTCAAGTGATTTCTTGCCGCCAGAATTGGAATAATCTAATCTCCGTGTAAAATCGCGGCTTAATCTTCATTTGCTTTCTTTGCTGTAATCATTTTGTATTCCCGTGTGTATAAATCTCTGTTAGCTTGACACTTAGGAATGAATGGGTTAAATTGAATAAATTGACTTTAAGGTAATTCTGTCTCTTGATACGCGGAATGTTTGATGTTGATAAATATACGCTTTTGCTGGTCTTTTTACGCTGTGTTTTATTGATTGTATATGTACCGGCTTAACTCACGTGCGTTTTTCGGGATAGCCCAACTAGTTATGTATTTTATGCATGTAATTTTACATAGATTGTGTTATGATAAATATCATTCCCATCATCATTGTTAGCCTACTACCGTCTACTGCAAGACACAGGCCTGTCCAATAGCACGCCACTGAGCTCGATATTCAGCTCTTCGTATGTCGTCACTCTGCCTAGCTGAAGGGACGATAAACGATAAATGTATCTATCATAATAAAGTTTCTCCGAAACATCGCGGTCCAGATTGTGCGCTCTGTAAACGGCCGGTTGTCCGCGAAGCTATTTGTCAAATTAAAGCCATCTGTCTGCTCATGTTGCTATCTGAACGTTACAGCTGGTACATTAGTTGGATATTTTCAGAGACCCAAAAGTTTTGAATATAAATGTAAATGGCAGATTTGTAACGATGACGAAAATATCGTCTAACTGTTTAAAATTGAACGACCATTTTCAAGAACAAGTAAACGAAGTGAGATGACCGTCTCATCCATTCCAGTGTCTTTCAAAGGTAAATAGAAAAATATTATAGCGTTGCATAACCATTATATACAGATATTTAAAATTATGTACAGTAATAGTATGTAGTAAAAACCCATCAGCAATTTGTTTTAGTTTTAAACACAAAAGAGATATATTTATTTCACGTCATTCAAGATTTTTAGGGTGATATAATTTTTTTTAGATAAAGACTAATTAGTGCACGTAAGAGTATCCTAGTGAATTAAGTTCCCGGCCTCTCTCAATTGCGTAAGGGATACCTTATCCAATAATCAAACATTAAAAGTCTTCGCATTAGTATTATGTTTACGCCAGGTGCCTTTTGGGTTAGGCGGAGGGCATCGAGTGCCAAATATATGTATCTTTAAAGAACTTACGTACTCCTGTAACATTTATCCTTCTCTTTATACACGTGTAGCGGTTAAGAAGACTTCAAATACACTTATCAGTCTCCTATTTTCAAATCCAGCTACAACACCCTTTACAATATCCTTGTCAAAATTCTAAAATATCCTTAAATTTATGGTCTTGCGAAATAGATAGATTTTATATTTCTTGCTTACATTTTACCACATCGCTCTATATTATAAACACTTAAAGTTTTATCACCTCACTGTCTGCTTTACCCCTATAAGTTCTGAAACGAGGCGAGCATCAATAACATGTTTATGCTGCTACCACGATCGTGTTACTGAAGATATAATCAGCATGCGCATAGTACATCGCGCTAATAGAATAAGCAGATATGAGATAACTTCACTGCTGCTTTGTCATGGAACGCATTTTCAGCTATAATCACGTCTCTGTATTATGTAAAGTGACATTCGTTTGGAGATTAACCCTCCTTCACGTAACCCTTAAATGATAATGTCAATACACTATTTACCTTCGTCGCGATATTTTTAAACAAAAAAAAACAGTGTTGAAATTCAATGTTTAAATTTCTATCAATTTTCTCTCTACTATAGGTTTTGAAGCGATACTTAAGACGTCAATTAAATATTTAAACATTTGTAAGCTGGTAGATGATTCAAGAAAATAGTATCCGGACACCGTCTACGTTAATACATATTAATATGGAGCTACAAACGCTTCGTAAATCATTTTATGATTTATTTACAATGTGAAAAAACTGAAGCTCTCTCCTTAATTTAGTATGTTACTGTAACTGACAGATATGTAGATTAACATGAATTATGTAGAGATGAATCACAGTACACATTATACTACCCTACGTCGCGGGCCTCGCTGACTTCGCATTTTCTTAATATGGAAAATATATCTTTAATTTCCGTCGTTCGAAATACGTTAAAAATGTTACGAGCGGCAATAGAATTTTAAGTGACTCCCGAAATCAATACCGAATGCCCGTTATTGCGGCATTACTGTTGACGAGAGGGAGGTTCCGGTAGTAAAACTCGGATTAAACAACACCATCATAAGCAAAGCGGAAACCAAACAGGTCACTGTTAGATTTCATCAAACATTGAAACTTGTGTTTGTTTAATTTGTTTAACAATGCAACGCAATAGCTGAATCGATTTTACTAGCGAACAACCGAATCAACATTTTTCGTACTTATGTTTTAAAATGTGTGTAGAACTACATTCATTGACATATAACTAAATTTCTGTATTTATTTAATAGACTTACAGCGTAGTTACTATTGTACTTAGATGCCTAAAAGGAACGGTGAGTACTATAATTTATAAGTCCTATAATTGTACTCAGTATTTGAAGCGAATGTGGAAGAAACACAGCAGGTATGTAAGGATAGGATATTTGGCACTCCGTGATCTCTGCCTACTCCGTAAGGGACCTGGCGTGAAGATATGTATGTGTGTAGTAATTGAAGCGAATACAATAATATGTAGTTAATTATCAGGCTTATAAAGTGTAAACCAGTTTATGAGGCTTAATAAAAATAATGATACACATGAACTGGACAAAGTTCTAATAAACTTTAAACAATCGTGATAATAGACGAAATGAAATTTTTTTATCATCTCCCTAATTACTCTTGACTTCACGTCAGCTAATTGTGCTCAAGGGAAATGGATGGAAATCCTGATGAATTTATGATGAGCTTTGTTGTTCTAAGTATTTCATGTTTGTGACATTTAGGTTAATATAATTTATTAGTACATTGCTCCGTTACTAACATATTTGATTCTCTACCTATAATAAATGTTATGTATACACTAACAATGTATTATTATAGCAACGTAAAATTACGAGAACTATAAATATATTTATTATTTTTGTTACATTATGACGCCAGATCCCTTACGCGATAGGCAGACATCAACGAATACCGATATCTGTAACTTATTAGACCTCTACGCCTTTTCCATATTCATCATATAAATATACAAATTTAAACAGACAAAAGGTGATAAACATTTAACAAAAAAAATGTCAAAACTGCCAAAGCATATTAGAAACAACACTTATCCATATTTAAATCTTTTTTTTTTATTTTATTTTCATAAGGTCGTAATATCAAATTAAGCAATAATAATTTTCCCATCAGTAAGCACAAAATTGGAAATGAACGTAATAATTACATAGACGTTCAGGAACGAAAACGAACCACTCGAACCGGCCTGGTGATTAAGCAAAGCGTCCCCAATTAATTCGAGTACTTGAATATGTGAATGGGACAGGCAGACGGCGTGTACTCGTATGTAACTATTGATTGTGTCACAACACAATGGAACTGACAGATGTATTTACTACCTACATACGTGATGTGTTTCTTGTAACCTAACAGTCCATTTCTCGGTACACACTCGTCGCATCTAATAGGTATCCCAAGTTTCAGTGACAGACACTTAAAGAAAAAATGTTTTTTTTTTATTTTATATGTTTTTGTTTTTAATACGTAATAGTTTTTTTTTTTGGATAAATTATAACGCAACGGTTCATTTCAATAAATTAATTTGTTAATCCATAAATGAACTCGTCACATCTGATGCCTAATATTTAGGTGACAATAACACCTATATGAAAAAAAAAATTCCTTTGAATTTATTCTATTTTCATTCAAATAAACATGAAGATTTTCATAGTGAAATTACTATTACCAAATTGGACGTCTCTCTGCAAACATGAATTTACCATTTGTCCAACTGGTCACCGTGAATTTTCAAATATGTTTGCTATGTTATTAGATATTAATTTGAATTTTTTAATTTTAGAACACATTTACTACATTAAAAAAGCTTGTAAAAGATAAACCATATGTATGTGTGTGTTTTGTTTTCATCCAATATTTACTTTTATATATGCCTAGGTACGATAATAAAAATATTACTTAATCTGGTTGCCAATCTTATTGAGATACAATTTATGCCTACGTGTCCTGAATGACATGCAATGTTAACGACATATACAAGATTAACTTATGTACTGCTAGTTCACGTATGTTGTTTCGGGATAGCGGTATCTAAGGTCTAAAGAAGTCAGGCTATCCCGAAAACACTATGCGTAGAACAGGTATCTACATAGTTTTGTCATACATGTATAAGACTTATATATATGTATATGAGTCTATCAATACTTTGGCTCAATCGTTATTAAACTAAAAAAGTGACGTAATAAAAGACTATCTACATCACGTTTGTAATCCCCGCAGGGATTTGATAAAAATCAAATATGCCTGATAAAAGATATTCTAAACAAAGCTCAATCGTGTGAATGAATGTAATCATTCATATAAACAATATCGATGAAACGATTTGTTAGTGGTTCGCACTAATTAAAACATCATCGGATTGTTTGATTTATATCTCTGCGCGGAAACCGAACTGTCCGAACGATGAGATTCGTTCGTTGTTAATTTATTCAACAACTTAAAGCCTCCGGTTTGGACACGCAAAGCACAGGACTCTATTAATTGTATAACACATCGACGGTCAACGTATTGTAGAGACCGTGAATTGAATGGTACGCTATTGATTCAAGTTAAACTTCCTATAGGTACCTTTAATACTTTTGCTTCACAAATAAAATACTATATTCTATAACAATAGTTCCCATATGAGTTTCGCACGGAGATTTGAGTGACAAATACATCTATCCTTATATATACATACGTATATGTATATGTACATATACATATGTCTTTAGAGATCGGACCTTCTTCTTACGTGTTTTTTTACATGTTTCTTTCCGGACGTGTTGCTTTTTCTCCGCAAGTTTTTAATTCTTCATTATTAGCATGTTGGTCTAATAAACTCTGGTCCCCCCCTATCTTCTCCTTCTCATCAAAATCATGCCGTAATTAGCTGGTAGTATTTAGTGATTTTCATCCAATCGTGTGGCTCGATGTTAATTTTTGAAACTGCACGGAAACCCAACGCTCCGCACAAAAGGGAGTGTGCGATTAATTCAACAACTCGAAGGCTCCGAATTAATGGGACACGCGGCCGCTCGTGCCTATTGATTGCGTCCCAGCGAAGCCACCAGTTGACGTGTTGTTTCGAGACGTAAACTTTTAATACCTAAATGTCATAGACTGTTGTGAAACGAAGGAGTGTAATACGCGCGCTTAG
>DWDT01002538.1:0-13562 GCA_018245595.1 Microceris scylla | reverse complement strand
CTCGAATTTGAATTGTGTTATATTAATTGTGTAATTATGCAGTAAAATTGCTGAAGTATATACCAAAGTATATACCTCTTTGGGGATTGCAGGCGTGAAGTTAGGTTTTTTTTTATATATATACCAAAGTAAATCTCCATCATTCTTGTTATCGTGTAGACATCCCTATCTTTAGTCAGATCTGTAGGTACTTTTCCATATTTAATATGTTTAGGCTCAAGAAGAACTCCGATATAAATCCTCAGCCTTGTTTTTAATTCGGTAAGACGTGTACTTGTTTAAACGTCAAATATTGTCTATTTATAACGTATCTCTTCGTTTATTTTTAATTTTCTATGTACCATAAAATAGAATATAGAAAATCTTAATGTTATAAACTTTCTCTAGTAGTTCACTTTACAGTTACAAAACATTCAATAATAGTGCTATTTTAGTCATTTAAAGAAATACGTAATCTTTGACACGTTCAATATAAAGGTCCGATATAACTCAATTCCTTTTTAAATCGGGTTTACGTGTGTGGAATTATCACAAGGTGTTCATTTTTTTTCATATGAGTGTACCTATTACACTCCTCAGCCTATCTCTACAAGGATTACATGCGCGGTGTTTCTTCTTTGTATTTGTAACAAAGATATTGAACTACAATTACAGATAAACGATCCACCTATCTATCTCATCGGTACAAATTTAGCTAATATACAGAATACCTAAATTCGATATATCGCAAGTGCAGTGTCAATATTCAGAATCACGTCCGAAGGCGACAGTCTCGCTCTCGGCTGGAATATTAAACAATGTATTAGCTGCATCTACATTCAGTGCTACGTGCAGCCTGGACTTCGGCCGGTACACGAGCTATTCGAGCTGAACTAGACAATTTACACATATCATGTACCTATTGCTGATTCATTTTATATGTATTTGCATTAATGTACTATCGTTCGCAATGCTTGTTAATCTATCGTATATATTGTAATATATCGTATTAAGTTTTATATTTATTAATTACTTATTTTAAGTTTATAAAAATTGTGTTTAAAAAGGCAGTAGCTACATAAAATTTTTCATAGAATGTATTAGCGAACATGTGCAATTTTATACACTTATTAATTAAACTCCTGACGTTATTAAAGCGCTGTAATTATAATAATAATATAAATAAACATGTTCCTCATTAACGCTCTTTGAAATATTAAACTCGGGGCTTTATTCAGTGCATTGCCTTCGGGCGTTCGCTCATTCGCTGTTCGCTGTGTCACATACACTTACATAATGTGTGTGATGTGTGTGTGTGTGTGTTTGTGTTTTGTGAACTTTTAATGCACATGGAAAGGAGTTTATATGTTCACATGTTATAAAACTGTTCAGTAGTAGTAGCCGTAGTCCCATTGAACTATAACTTGGACATGCTCACAAACCTACAAAGTTAGCGGACGGCGATGTACAAAATCATCTATACAAACAATAAAAAATAAATTATGTATATAAATAAGAAGCTTTACACATTGTTTAAATACTGTTTGAGAAGATATATCTAAGCATTGTTAACTTTTTAGTGTATATTGAAAATTGTTATTCATAAAACACTTTGTTTGCAATGTTTGTTAGAGTTCGATTTTCTTCATTCAGTAAAGATTCTAAACCTATGCTACTTATAATGTCATCCGTCTATAAATTTTCGGAACATCACTATTGGACATAAGGCTCGCCCAATCGACGCCATTCTATCCGGTAAAGTACTTAAATGCCGTGCGCTTAAATTTCACCTGGAATATTATCCTCGTAAAGACATTTCCAATTAAAATTATAACAATCTTAATGAGAATTCTCCTCATTAGAATTGTTAGAACAAACAGAAAACCCCGCATTAACCGAAATGTATATGGCTGCATGCTATATGATGCTATAGACATAGAATCTGTCTTCCGCTGTATCCAGCCTTACAGAGGGTTTCTAGAATGTTTTTAAAAATAAAATTGTTATAATGCATAAATTATTATACTACAAATGGAATTTAGTCTCGTTAGCGCTGTGTAATCGGAACAAAGGACTTTGTGCGGTGTAACGCCCGCGGCAACGAGACCGCATGCACGTCATTTTATTCAAGTTCTGGTCCAAAAAAGCTACATACGGAATTTACATGATAGTAAGATAAAAAACGTAACACTACGCCTGTGCTCACCAAAGAGAAGGGCGGATGAGTGTAGTGCACTCCCTCGTATCACCAGTAGTAACGTTTACGATCCACCATGGAATAGGCGGTAAGTCTATTCCCTTACACAGGCCACAGATTCAGACTTCGAAAAGAAATTTCTACTACAAAATTTAAGTAAGAAGATTCTAATGGTACCTGATCCGGAGATTCCAACCCAGAACCTCTCGATTAACAGTCGCGCTTTGCATTCGACTAACGAAACAGTCATTTTAACATCAATTATAAAATAAAAGTGTGTTATTTACGTGATAAATATAACATGGTTATTTAATTATTCGTAACTACATTCAAAGTTTAAGCACCCCTTTGAGAGAACACGTAGCTTTGAGAACAACCCAGCTCCGCCAAGCTTCAATTAACAATAATTCACTGCACAGATACTGGTAGAACAATGTTGAAGGTAAATTATAGGGCGCATACAGATGCGTGCCGCACCATCACCCTCTCTCTACAACTTTCTACCCGATACTTAAATGTGTCTACTTTTAGAAATTGTCTGAAATCAACATATTTTATCCGTCCGCTATCGTACCAAATATTTATTGTTCGTTACTAAATATTACGCGCTTGGTGAAGGCAGTCATCGTGCAAAAACTTGCACATCTTAGAGTTATTCATAATGTTTTTTAAAGCGTGTAAAATACGCCAATGTCATTTGCAGGCGTGACTGGCTGTGGTCTCAGTATTCTCATTCCGAGACGAGATCCTGAGTTCAATAGTGGGACATTAAAAAGTCGATAATATTTAATTGTACCGGATTTTTATTTCCCAAAGAATCAACTCAAGAATCAACGACTTATAGAGCGTAAATATAGTAAATGCCACACGTTCACTTATAATGGTGGGTACACGACCTTTGATTATACATATAATATATTGGTACATTTTTATTTACAATACATAATAAATTAGTACACTCTCAAAGTGCACACTGCGTTGGCGACCCTGAAAATAAATAAACACGAATAAATACTTGCGCTCATCACACAAATGAATGCGATTCTTGTTTACTGTCTGTACAATGCAAGCGCACAATTTCATTGCAGTGCAGTGGATGAACAGATCGTCTGCCCTTATTCCTCCTCGTCACTTCCGTCCCGCCTCGTTTCGCGCGTCTGCCTCGTCTTCAGGCGCTCTCCACTACATGAAACTGCAATGTGTTACACAGTCACATGGAATCGATATAATTCAGCGTTATTGTGCTTCGGTAGATTTAAAATAGGAACGATTATTAAAGCAGGTTCGTTGAACATAGACGATTAAACTCATATATGTACGTGCATATATGGTTGTTAAAGTCAGTATGAATCGTGTTGTTGAGTCACATTTGTATACGAATATCTTCACACAACGCTTTAATTAACAACACGGTCTATTAAGCTGTCAAATTACGGATTAGCAGGCTTCACATGTGTTAAAGTGAATCAGGGAGGACTTTATGTTGTTTGAGTCTCCTCACGAACTTTTCCTACACTATTATAATAAGTGATATGTAATTTTTGTAAGGCGAACAACTTATATAGCCACATGGGCGTCCTGGGATTCGAACCCCAATGTCTCGAATTCGTGGAATGTATTATTTTGTACTTTATATGTATCAAATAAATGTAATGTTGTCGCCAAAATTAGCGTCCTAAGAGTACCTTCCAGTCGTCTATGTGTCAGCGGGTCTTGCAACAGTGTCCTTCCGGCCGGAATGGAAAGTTTGTCGTATTTGCATAGCAGATGTTTGTAACTATTCTTACAGTTTGTTCGTCTTCTTTACGAAATAATGTAATGCAAAATTTTGTGTCTTCTCAAGTGATACATGCCTAATGATGATGGGAGATATACATAGATGTCTCCGAAGTCGACGCACATGTATAAATAAATATTTGGCATTTGGGGCTTTCTGTCTATCCCGTAAGGGTCTTAGCGAAATGATATAATAATAATATATTCATAAAGAAAAGTCAGCAATCCTTCATCTATTTTTGATTGTATTTATATTTCGTTTATTTTTAGTGTAATTAAGTAATTTAGTGTAATTTAGTGTAATTAAGAAAAACCTTTTAAATTCGCTTACAATTTATCGCTACCTCAGAAGGCGCAAGTGTAATGGCGGTGACAGCTTGTAATTTTCATCAGCGCGGGATTTTACTCGGCTTCCGAATTAATTTACATTTAAATATAACATTTCTGTTATTAATTTAACGACGGTACTCATACATTAATAGTTTGTGAAATTTTGTTGACCTACATTAATAGCTTTTGGAAAATAACTCCGTAATAATGTCTATATTTACAATATAAAAAAACAGTGTAAGCGAAAAGCAATTCAGTTGGAAACAAAGCAGAGAAAATTGTTTGGATCCGGAACTAAGAAATATTTTAATAATACTTCGCGATACAATTATTATTGACATTATTTTCTATATATTATGTAAACGATAAATAGGCTGTTACTACGTATACAATAAATAGGCAGTCTCCGCCGCGAGCTCGCCGCACGCGCCGGGAGCTCATGAGGAAGGATCTCGTACAGCTCCGAAACTAGTCGGGCCACCCCGAAAACCGTACGTGAGTTAAGCCGGTACATTTATAATCAGGCTGTTATTAACCCAAGATCATCAGCGTCACTCGAAATAAAAACAATACAATACAAACAGACAATCTCTCACTGTAGCTGGATCTAACAACGGACATTTTGTTGTAAATAATGTCTCAATCAAGCAATCCCCGACCGCTGCTCCGCGCTCTGGACGCCATTGTTATTTTATCTCGAAACATCAGCCTTTGTATTTCAAAACGATTGTCTGAAAGTTTCTGAATTAGCGCTGAAATTATTGTCAGCGAACGTTAGCGCTGAATCGGTTGTACGAGTACCATATCAGATATCTGTACCAAAATGAAATGGTATTGGTTTGTCACAAATAAGTTTAGAGCATTAGATGCGTCACAATCATAAATTGTTGTTAAATAACTATATTTCCCATATAATTATAGTTGTTTCTCAGTTAATATTATTTTGCCATTTGATAAACATTCCTTTAAATTTTCTTGAAATTCCGTCACCATTTTCTGTCATATATTTTATCCATTCGTAAAGTCACATAGATTATAATAATTATAATAAAAAAAGTTATACAAATATTTCAAAACGATCATGCGTGTCTACAGTAAAACATTGCAGAAGTACTATCAATGCATATAATGTTCTCTTGTTTACACGTAAAAAGTCAAATAGTTAAAGGGACCGTGCCTTCGTGGAAGTTTTTCTTGTATATGTCACACCTGTTTGTTAGAAAAGTATAGGAAGTATACTTTTTCCTAAGTTATTCAAAATAAACGTTATTCAAGAGGTGATAAAGGAATAAAAATCGATTTCTCAACGCCTTTATAGCCGTCATACCGCTGTCGGCGGTGACAGGCGCCAACAGTATAATGTGCCGCCAGCACTTGGGACACGCCCTTCGTGCTTTGATTCATTTATGTTTGTTGTTACGTTGTGTTCATGGAATTCTGTTTAATGAATTCTACCAAACGCAAGCCCAGCTAGAACAAAACAAATCTAATGGCCAGATGTAAACTTCTTTCGCGAATACCGTTCCACGCTGGGGGACGATATTTATCAGTGACACATAAATAAAGTATAGGATATACATATGTATGTATATTCATTACATATTCTGACCATTAACGAGATTCACTGGAGACACACGAGCAGAAAAACAAACATATTTTCAGATAAACTCCGCAAACAATTTGTATCGCCGCCTGCTCTTTGTGATATGAATTGTAAAGGGAACCTCCGCACCGACTCCTGGGAGCTATTCGAAATATAACAAAAGCCTTGTCATGTTCCTCGAACCGGAAAATTGCGTAACAGCACCGCGTTAGAATTGCTCGTGTACTTACAAGTCCTTCACCTTTTATCTGTACTTTGATTTTCCACGTTGCATGCTACGAGAACGTACAATTATAACATGTCAAAAGAAGTATTAGGTAAAAGTCACAGGTATAAACAGATTCCGACAGCTAAGAGACCGTTATTTTTAAAATAGAAATTTATTTAGTTATTTTATTTATCTTTAATCCCATGTTATATTAAGATCTATATCGTAAATATAAATATATAACGTAATATCATGCCTGTAATCCCCGAAGGGGTAGGCAGAGAATTGTAGTACACTGCTAAGTTTCACCAGTAACGTTTACGTCCCATGGAATAGGTGGCGAGTTTATTGCCGTCAAGACATCGGTATGTCAGGACCTCCCGATCGGTTGTTACGCTTGCGAGGCAGTCATATAACGTTACTAATGTATAAAAACATAGGCCTGATTAATGTTACGTTTTAAGGATCAAACCTTATTTTAAGAGGACGGAAGCATCGCTCACTCGTGATACGAATAACGCAATCGACCTCAGTTTTTCGCTTGAACATTAGCTGAATGTTAAAAGAAACCAATCGTATAAAAACAAGCTCGGATCAACATCATCATTCTCGAGTTGGACAGTTGGGCGGCGAGTGCGCCAAATTGGATCCGTCGTCACTCGTCCTCATCGCGGGCGCCGCGTAATTATAACTCCTCCCAACTCCTCGCTGTAATCGATTGACGTGTCAAATCGTGCGCGACAAAACGCCACTGAGAGAGCTTTAATTGGAATATCAAATTTATTTTCTCTGTCCATTTTTATTCCTACCGGCATATAATTTATATAATCCATGATGCGAATTGAAGATTTAGCAACGAAGGCAGCTTACTAAAGTATTATTTATATCTGCGGTTAAATCTGATCGTAAATGATTGCTGAAAAGATATTCCTCACGTTGTTATCGTTTTTGTGCACTCACGGCTTAATCTGCAGTTATTGAAGTATCGATGTGCAATTTGTTACATAACTTAATTACTATATAATATCGGTAACATCAGATTTATAATTTTATAATGATAATGATAGTACTTTCGAAACATTACACCAAAGCCGAAGTAATTGTAAAAAAGAATACCTGGTACCATTTATTTTAAAACGAAGTACCCATTTAGATTTGGGTCAAAATATTATACAATGTAGTATTTACAAATATAAAAACTGTTATTAGAGAATACATTTTATACAAAACAAATTAGATGTAGGAAGCTGCGTATATTTATACTTCAAAATGGAAACAAATCAAAAAATAAAAGCACACTAATCAGTGTATTACAGCTTCTCAAAGAGTTGGATTAAAAACTATCTGCCCTATTATATCGAGTGTAGAACAGTTATCCAAAACATTTGATACATTTACATTAATCTCAACATAGGTATGTGGAGTTCACGAAACAAAAATAAACATATCTCTACAGGTCAGACATTCATCCACCCACTTATGAAGGAGTTACGTGGGCGATATCTGCAATAAAACTGAGCACAGTGGCAATATTTTCAATCATTTCAGCGCAAGGCGACTATTGGTCGTTTGTGATAAGGTGGACGTACGCGTCCGGTGGCCGTTTTATAACGCCGCCATGTTGTGCAAATGACTTTTAGCGCCATTTTGTTTTGCTATAGGTACACAATATTTTTGGAAACAATTAGGACCCTCTCTAAAACCAGCTATTCAATGAATAATACATTACTCAATTACGTTACTTCATTACTCAATCACTTTAATTGTTAAAAGAATGTTTTGGCTAAATATAACAAAAAATTACTATTTTATGTAAGGTGAGGCTTATTCAAGTAACAACAATCTCGCGTAAGACTTTTCACAATTAGTAATTAATGAAAAATCAAAACTTCTCCCTCCAATGATATGTAAATAGAATCAAATAAATTTTATTATAACTTGATGTTTTCTAATCACACACCCACTGTGAACTAGAATACAATAGACATCCGGAGACGGGGTTACGTCAACCGGCGTCGCGCTGCCATCTAGTGGCGAAGTTATCTACTTCGCCGGTACCAACAATGCAATTCGCTATACAAAGCAAAAGATGTCTGGTTGATATTGAATCTTCATATTACATAATTATAACATAGAAAGTCGACCTACGAACTTAGTACAATGTTTGAATCAAAACTGTTACGTTATAGACAAAACTGTTACGTTATAGACAAAACTGTTACGTTATAGACAAAAGAAGGGGCCAGCTTACACATTGTATACACTTACATAATTGTTCTTTATAGCAGTAAAATAAATTACTTTTTCCTTATGGAGATTGTGTGTTTAACTAAAAAAAATATATGGCAACGTCATAAATTATAACAAACTTGGAAAATCTGCACACCTAAAAGTTCCCCATAATATACTTTAGTGCATGTGAAGTCTCTAAACCCACACTTGAGCAGCTTGGCGGACAATGTTTTTAACACTTTTCGTCTGATAAGACCTATGTTCAACACATAAATGTAAAAAATAGTTGATGATGAAACCGTAATGAGCGCTTTTGTTTACGATACTTTTTATTATTTGTTTTTTTCTAATCACAAGATCGGTTTGGAGCTGAGCTATTCAGCAATGTTAATTTTATAGTAATAATCTCACAAAACTCGTAGGTGATCAATGCACAATTTTAATAGACATTACAGTTTAGCCCCATTTTAGCCTGAATTCAAGTCTACTTAAAAACATATAGCCGACACTACACAACTCACTCAACGTATATTAGACTTTCATGGATGATTTAAGCATACATACGAGTATATACGAGCGGTTAACCGTAATATATTTGCCACACGTGTTACCAAGGCGCTCGGTCTCGGCTGGCTCCAGCTGTCGTGAGGCGGGTAGCGGGTAACGGCTGTCGGGGACCGGGTGACAATACGATTTAATTTAATATTAAGCGTCTGTTGTTGCACCCCGCATGTTATAACTTCATTTAAAGTATCACTCCTTATTTGTCGCATGTGATATTTGTAGTTTAAATGAACTACTAAGGTACGAGGTTTACATAAATAATGTCAATTCTCTAGTTGACAAGTTGAACACGTAAAACGTATTTTAATTGAATCGTGACATATGTAGTATTGAAGCTTAGGCGACTACATGAGTTCGCACATCCGAACTATTTGTTTAGCTATTAAAAACAATATAATACAAATCGCCAAAACGGATATCGCAGTGTCCATTGGGAAAGTGGAAAATACGAAATTTGCTTTATCTATAGGAAATATATCTAAACACATAGATGGCGCTAGTTTATGACATGATCGTAAGGCGATACAGTGTAGTATGACTGTTCGACGATTAAGAGATTCGAATATTGACGTCGTAATAAAACTCCCCTCCGTCAATAAAATATCAATTTGCCTGTTTTCGGCGACGCATTTGACGCGAGATGTGACAGATTGCACGGGCCATAAATCGTGTCACAGTAATAATGCCCGTAAAAGTGGGACGAGTGGAATTGGCCAACATCCGACGCCTAATATTGATAATATAGACTGTCGTACACAAATAATTTATATTATCGAGTAAATATCTCTTATACATCTTATGCGTTAACAGCAAGCATTTGATGTTATTTAAACATACTGAATCATAATGAGTGATCATTACCTTCGGAAAATGTGTTTGATTTCTCTAATTACCATTCCCGGTCGCAATATCTCCCTCTAATCTCAACTTGAACATTTATTTTGAACGCGGTGTACACAAGATCGAACAACATGGAACACGGCGGAACTTTTAAACGGTCCGCTTCAAACTCAATCCAACTCTCAGCCACCGGCTATTTATCTTTCCCTAATTAGTTTCCTACAACTATTAGCGCGAGTTTATTCAGCAGTTGGAACAAGTAACCTAAATACACTGTAAGTAATTGAAATGTGAATGTTAACTTAAATTGAATCGTTCTGCAGTTATTACATTACGGTATAGAGCGCCCACGGCAAGGTATGGAGCAGTCGTAACCACATATATATGTATATACGTTATAGATTATTCAATAAATTCTAAAATTAAGACATCATAGTTTTTTATTCAATTATTTTGTTGTAAGTATGAACTGGGAGGGACTGCGGCCCGGGGTTTTTTGTAACTGACATATTGGAGAGGGGGGAGGGGTTGGGGTGGGGGTGAAGTACGAAGGGAGACACGGCCTTAGGGGGCGCCGCCACGTCGCAACAAGTGGCGCCCGACGCAGAGACGCTGACACGATGATGTAAGCCCCTCTGCCTGTGACCACGTGTTACTGGAGCCAGCTATTACAAGACTCAACAAGTTCGACGAAAGATGTTTTCAGTAAACACAGAGTTCACATATTTCCAAATTGACATCGTTTAATAATAATAATTAAATTATGCATTGCTAACATCGTTAATATACAACATATTCCAATAAATCACACAGCTTTACTCAAACCTTATACAGATATTTAAAGAAAATGTATAAAACGACTTATTCGCTGATTGAGAGTTTGCAAACGGAACTGCTGATCAAGAACTCCTGCGTTTGATCCCCATCCCACGATTCATCCCACTGATGAAGCGTGGGAGTATACTATATTCCTCTACCTACTACCCCTTCAGGCAAATACAAGCGTAACGTTATGTTATGCAATTAATAAATATAGCTTAATCTTAACTATAATATTTAGTTTTACTTCTTTGTTAGGAATTTGAAATACAAGTCGTTTCGTTTAAGAAACTAGTCTGATGTCAATTATTTTTTTGTTTCAGAACGAGGCCAAACCACCCTGGTCCGGTGGTCGACATAAGCGATAATCCCTTGGACGCCAGCAAGGTGCGAGACCATACCTACCATCTTCCAATTCTTATTACTTATATTTCATAATGCACGCAATCATACCGTTGACACAATTCTCTATTGTTTTATAACACTCATTATACAATGTCACTTTCATGTACTGTAAACCATTTGAATTAGAATCCAATATACTCATATGATACACCATACATGCAAAGTGCCTGACATTGGTTATATACGTAGAATTCAGTGGCGTGTTGTTGGAGAGTCTAATATACTACTGTACTAATATAGTGAATGAAAACGGGCTAATGATCATGATGATGTCCATAGTCCATAATCACTGGTTCAGTTAGATGTGAAGGCTCATTGGATGCACAGGTATTACTGAATATTTTATCTTTTTAAAAATGAGTCCCGTCCGTCAGCTTCTGATCGCGTTCGAGAGCGGGCTCATAGTGGTGTGGGACCTGCGGGCGCGGGCGGCGGAGTGGCGTGGCTCGCTGGGCACAGGCGGGCCCGGCGACTCCGTGCGCGCCGCCGCCTGGCAGCACGACGGGAAGCTGATGACGGCGCACGCGGACGGCGCGCTGGCCACGTGGACTACGAGGGCGCCCAGACCCTCCTCCCTCTCATATCCTCATGGTAAGTTTTTAATTATATTCCACTAACCTGTCACTCCCTCTGATATTATTCAGCTAGCAGCATATTGCTAACTAGTGTACTTATTGGAAATGAAGAATGCTGTCATGTAAACTTGTAACGACTTTGAATAGTTACTCGAAGATAGAAGTTACTTTGCAATGTTCAACTTTAAATTTTAAATAGTTATTTACGATAGATTTCCCCAAGTCAATGCCAGGCTATCTTAATTGCGAACTTGAAGGTTTACATTGAAGATATTTAACATCCGGACGAAATCTCTTTCCAGCTAAAGCTAGTAAGGACGGCAAGCTGGAGCCGTGCAAGCCGATACATAGGTTAGAATGGAAAACGTCGAGAACAGGGTGAGTTTATTAATTCTATACTACACATGCCACACAAATTACCTGCTTGGTCGAGTTCTGGCAAGTGTGACTGCTAATCTAGAGACCTTGGATTCGGGGCCTGGGTCGGGTACTATAGGAATTTCTAATTTAGATTTTTTTTGAATGGGAATGTACTATGCTCCTCTGTCCACCGATTTCGTTATTACAAGCGTGAAGTTACATTATACCACACATTTATTGTGAAAACTTGGTTCCTATTATTACTCCAATTTACTCTACTTAATCTTCGTTCCACAATCTAAAGTAGACGACGAGGCTCAGCGCAAGAAAGAAAGCAATCGATCTCGCGTCCGGCGAGCCGCGGGCCGGCGCTCCCTCCCGACAGAATTAATCTATCAATCTGCTGACCTAAAGCTTTTTACCTGCCGTAATACACGAGCTCACAAATTGAACGACCCCCGATCATTATCGGCCAAGTGTCAGTGTTATTGTCGTATCTAGTACATGTATACTTATATAAATGAAGTTTGCGTATATAAATGAATGATATACATGTATACATATAATATTATGTATATAAATGATGTTATATCTGATTCATAATATTTTCCAACCAGAACATGCCTATCACCATTGGAATCAAAAATAAAACTATCTTGTCATTCTGGACGGTATACAAGCTTATGTCGTAAGTAATAAGAAATAGGAAACTATAAATACAACGTCTCTACTTTTTATTCGTCTCAAAAATAACGCTTACCAAAAAATAAGTATATATTACCTCTCAAAATATTTGGCAAACTGCTACAGCCATTTTAGGCAGCCATGAATTTATTTTACTTGGTCACAATAGCCTGATGATAGTTCGGTAGGATTAGGTAGGTCGGTTAACATAGACACGGCTGTGTGAATAGGGTTAGACAGCACGCATGGTGGTCCGGTGAATCCGATCGATGTTAACTCTTTTGTCGGCCCCGCAATGGAAGGATATAATGAATTTCATAATGAATTTCGTCACATTTACATTAGGATTAACTTTGTACGTGCGGACTATAAAAAATTAACATAAAAATGTTAATAAACACTTATGACATCGTTAAACATTTAGGTACTGCATTTGGGATAAAAAGGTTTTTGGTGATTTAGATCGATTTATACAAATGAACATTTTATACGAATTTAATATTTTGTACAAATAAAAACCTTTGATTACAAGTTGTGAGAAATTTATAAAACTTTTAAGAAGAAAGCTACACTCGATGTCAGTATCGAGGGAGAAATCGATATCAATTAAAGGCGTACCTTTTACTCGTATATTTCAGCGAGAGCTTGGTGATCTTCTCCGGCGGCTTGCCCACAGACAAGGCGGGCAGGACGCACAGTATCACAGTGCTAAACGGAAAGAGTACCACCGTTTTGGAAATGGAACACAGTGTCGTCGACTTCGTTACGCTATGTGAAAGTCCACACGCAGCTGGTAAGTAAAAAGTTCAGCATGTTATCAATAAACAGGTAGAATGTGAAAAAGGTTAATATCTGACAAACAATTGGTTAAAAATAATTCACATATACATTTAATTATTAGTTAAAAAAACATATTTTTTTCATACCTCGATGAAAAGTTCGATTTTTGTCCCCGATATCGGGGCAAAAAGTAATTCATTCTCTCCCGGC
>DWDT01002537.1:0-13563 GCA_018245595.1 Microceris scylla | reverse complement strand
GACTTTGGTTCTCTGTCGGATAGTATCATTTCTGATCCTATCCTTCAGAGAGACTCCGAGCATAGCTCGCTCCATAGGTCGTTGGACGACTTTGAACTGGTGGACTAGGCGCACCGTGAGTGTCCACGTTTCAGCTCCCTATGTCATGACTGCTAGGATTGAATAATTTTTATACATAATAATAATAATGTCAAAATAACCTTGGAGGATAATAAAATTTTAGCGTTTATGGCGAAAATTTAATCCTAGATATTTTTATACAGTATAGCGCCGATGTTTGCTGAAGCTGTCAATAAACAGCTGATGATAGGTAAGATTGAAATAGATGAATAACACAATCATACAAGTTTCTCTGATTACATAAGGTCGAAAGCGGTACGATTTTGTTCGTACGTCAAACGTGATTGAGACAATAATAAAAATACAATTACTTCGGAACAGAATGCAGTACAGCATATACCTACAGCCGAACTCCTTATGACTACGTCTCTCACATTTCAACTGTAACGTAATATTAAATTTTAACAATAAAATACATATCTAGGTCAGCCATAAGTTTGTCACAATGAACACCCTTTGTCTCTTTTCAATACTGCTGGAAACAATGAAACTGAAGATTTGTACACGATGTACTTGAGATTAAAATCATTTTTCGGTGACAAAAGTTCCATTATTTGAGGCCAAGTGGATTTCATTTCAATTCAAAGGGAAATTAAAGCTTAAGATTGAGGAAGTATAGGCTATTTTTTCTTGCAGTTATTTTTCTTTAGAAAATGAAGAGCTGTTGATCGTTTGTCAAGTAGATGTACAAGCATTCTTTAGATAGAACAGCAGATATGCCTACGCAAATAAAATGCTTCAAACAAGTTTCTTATTTCTTTTAAAATGCAGGATAAAAATATAAAAACTAATATTGAGCAGCTACAAATATGTATATAGACGAATAATTGTTTCATTATCAACAAAAGTATTATATTAATTTTCCCTGTTTTAATCATAAAATTACTTGTTCAAAATACCAATTAAACTGGAAAAATATTGCCAGTATAAATGTTTGTCTTTAGCGGTGTCTAATTAAGCCGCATCATTAAGTGATCTGCATATCTAATTGTAGAATTTTTCTTTTCGATTACAATTTTTGGAGTCGAAAGAGGTTCTAACATTCATCTTATGGTTCCAAGCGAATCTCTCCTGTGCGCGCGAACATCTCCTGTGTGCACCCTGCTATACGATAAACTAGGGTCTGGCGACAAGCTCATAGCGGTACAGCGCAGTCTAGATACGGTAGACACGGTTAAATGATCTGGTTATCTACAGCCAGCAGGGTAGGCACTGTAAGAAGATGTTCTCAAATTCTCCAACCCGCAAGCCCAACATGAGGATTAAGTATCGGTAAAAACACGGTTTGATTGTGCACAAAAGCAGTCACTAGAAGAAACACATATGTAGGTATATAGCAGTAACCTGAGATAGGCTGATGTTTTTATTCGAATGGGTCTATTATGTTTATACATATAATTACGGATGTATATGTTTTGTTTATATGTATGTATATGTTTTGTTTATATGTATGTATATGTTTTGTTTATATGTATGTATATGTTTTGTTGATATTGAGCAAGTGGCATACGAAGTTACCAGCGGTTCATGGTAAAGTAGTTGAGTATAGTGGTTGAATAGCATCTGTATCCGAACCCAACTATAGTTATATTATCTCGGCCCGAAGAAGTGGTTGAGTACCTGTTACTACCTATAAACCTCTGTATCCGAACCTAATTATATTTACATTATGTCAGAAAAAACGTTTAGTACGCTCTCACGTTTCACCAGCTACATTTACATCCCATCATGGAATAGGTGGTGAAACTATTGCCATACACCGAGCACGAATCCAGACTCGCTAGCAGCAACCGCGCTTGCAAGCACTTGATCAACGACACAATCTTTAAATTTTCTTAAACATATTCTCTTAGCACATTTCTTTATGAACGAAGAATCTTATGCTATTATCTCTCAAAAATCTTTAACATATTATACATCTTTAGAGTATTTTAAAGATAAGACTAATATCTCCAAAGTAATGTAAAGGTAAGAACAATATTACGTTGTAGGAACAATATTAAATGAAACAAAAATCTTGATACTAAAATAAAATTTATTGGATAGGTATATGCATAGAGTATTTTGTAATAAGCCACAGGAGTTATTAATGCAAAATATATTTTTATCGAGATTTTTTATCATCTCAATTCCTTCGATAAATCGATTAATTATATTATAGAAACATACGTTTTATATTAGTTGCTCTTGATATGTTCCTAATAAGACAGGTACAACTAAAATAATTGTATTTTATACTGTTGTTACTGAAAACTTGCTAATATTTTCTATTGCTATCATTTGATAAAACACCACAAAATATCGATATTTACATAATATTACTTATCCATAACGTCACACTTATATGTATTTGTGCCAATTGTAAAGGATCCACACGTTTAAACATCTGATAGATTGAATTCTAAGCCAGGCGATATACTGAGGTGTCGTCAGGTGAGAGGGTCGGTAGGCGCGGGGGTCGACGCGGGGGGCGGCGGCGTCGGCGAGGTCTGCACTCGCAGTGCAAAGCACACAGTCCGATTCCAGCACACCCAGACAGGAACAGAGGCAACGCGAGGGTCCTTGTCACCATCGCCACTTGTTCTCCTCTCGACCAGCGTGGCACCACCACGGCTGTGTCAGCCCGCGACCAGTAGCAAGGGTATTTCGCTCCAACGTAGCCGTAACTGGTCGTGAAGTTCTCGCAGTCTACTGCTGGTGGATACCCGCAGCCTTTAATGTTGACGTACAGTACCGCAGGTCGCCAGTCCTCCGTGTAAGCTTTATACTTAACATGCAGCTGGATACATTTATAAGCGTCACTTGTGCAGCCTTCGCGACAGGAAGCCCATGTGCAGTTGTCTAAGCCCAGTCTATCGTCGCGTCTTTCGGTTATACATTCAGCCGGAGTTGGGTCGAAGTCCGCAGCTAAGGCGCTCAAAGCTGGATCTGCGTACAAAGGCACGAGGAAGAGAAGAGCCGAACTGCCGCCGCCGAGGATCGCAGCTAGCATAATAGTTATGTAGCGAGTTAATTTCGCACGAGTTTCGCCTCTACGACGAGATGGTCGCACGACCAGGCGCTCCGAACTTCCCCCCTTCATTTTCACTAGCACTGCGTCAACCCATGTTGGATTAAACCTTGTTCTAAATAACACTGCCTGAATTACCGACTTACAACCATGCGCCAAGTTGAGACATGCGCAATGCTGTGTCGCTAATTCAGTAAAATATAAATGGTTTACTATGTATTTTAGGGCTTTGATAGTATCTGTTACAGTCAAGAATAATAATTATGTTTTCATGATTGGAATAAGTGAACGTAATTAAAAATGTATTTAATAATTAATAATAGCCTAAAATTTGCAAACTAGGAATTAAATACAATGAAGAAGCTTGATTAAACCCCAATATCATCACTATTTTTTTATTTATCATCACTTGGGTTGGCTGGCAAAAAATGCCAATTGGCATTAACTTCGCTCTTTATTAACAACAATAAAGGATAAATAATTAAATATTTTTAAAAGGTATATTTTACAAAGGACATCTTGATTAACATCGTCATCTTAAATAAAAAGGCTTCAAGTGAAGGAAACTTTGTAAATTGAATGACTATATAGGACTGTAAGTAAGAATTAATTTAAAGACTTCTAACATTTTGAAATACTTGGCTAAAAACGAGGATTCCGATGATATCGTAAATTACATCAATAAAAAAGTAATTTGAAAAAAAAATGTACATTAAAATGGCTACGATAATAAACGGAAGTTTTGTATTCATTGTAATCAAGTTTTATAGTTAAATACGATAATTAATATTACTGTAGGTATGTCAGTTCGATTATTTAATTCCCTAGTAAGTTCATTGAGACAGAATCTAACGAGATATCCTCTCTTAAAACAAGGTAGATATGATTATGGTAATAACACGTGCTAAAAAATAGGGTCTCCTGCGTTTTATTTGTTATATGTAGTTTTCAGAATAATGTTTGACAGAAATACAGGTTGTTTTGCTTTTTTGTTTATGATGGTATATACTTTCTCTAGTTTAATTTTCTATCGTTTTCTTAGTTTCATGTTTGCGTACCGCTGTGTGGTGTTGGATAAACATATTTAGGAATCTAATTTACAAGACGTTTTGGTCTAAGATTCTCTTGTTTTGTGTCGTATAATTGCTCTGAAATTTTCGCTTAAATATATAAGATAAAATAAATTATTTTGTGGACTAAGTTTCAGTTTTATAAATGCCTTTCTAATCTATTAAGAATTTTACGCATGAAAGACTTATCAATTATAGATATTCCATTAAAACCTTCAAATTAAGAATTTGAAATAATATGAATTCATGTTTCATTCATTTACAGATAATAATTTATAAACAAATTTGAGTTCATAAAGATGGATTTTCTGTTAACCTATGTTCAACATTGGTAACTCAAAATGATTCGTTTGCATATTGTAACATCATAATAATTATTGTTCTAAGGTGTACAAGCCAGATCAGTCACTGCAATGGAGGTCATCACGGAAACTGTCGATGAGAGTAATCCAAATATGGTAAAGGATAAAGCCTTCACTCGTTACAAAAAACGATATATGAAGAGACAATGGGAAGAGACGAGTAGAGACAAGGCTAATGGGGAGTCTGATGAGAAGAGAGTCTGTGATAAGCCGTTTGAACGGATTAAAAGAAAAAAAATGGCTATGCTACTAGGATACTGTGGTGTTGATTACTATGGGATGCAAAGGTGAGATGTGATACTTTTCAATGTGTCATTTGAACATAATAATAAATCAAGTTTAACCGAGGGCTGGGGAAGGGGGGGAAAGGGGAGGGGAGTAAGATAACAATTCAAAATTAAATATTTTGATAGTTTTGAAGCTAAAAATTCTGTGAGACAATTAGCATAATATTATGAGGTGCATTATAGATTGGAAACATCCTTAGAAAATAGGTAAATAATATTGGTCAAAAGCACGTTTGTGTACTGTAAAGGGCTTAGTAATATGTAATTAATTTTGTTGTATAATATGTTTTTCATATGCCTATACTATTCCTGTCATGGTGATCCTGTATACATCACATATGAAAATATTCTATTTTCCTTTACATATATCACTCATTTGCTACTACAGTGTACTATCACCAAAAATATTATATGACTTATAGTCTTTCTATATATATATATTGACTTAACTAGTAGTTAGACGAATTTGGACCTGTCAAATCATTATGAAGGACCTCATACAGGTCTGAAACAAGTTGGGCCACCCTCAATAACATGTGAGTTTATCTTGTATATATATATAAGCATGTGTATAAACACTCACAAAAAATTTAATGGTAAAAGATTTATAGATGTATTAAACATAAATACATATTATAATAGTCATAGAATAATTATGATTTCAAATTTTCTCAATTGTTTTCTGTAAGATAGTGTTTTTGATATATTAAACTCTAGTCACAAAGGAGTGATAGGTATATCTCTGCATTCTCTCTAGGAACCCCGGTGTACCAACTATAGAAGAAGACTTGTTAAAAGCATTGCTGGAGGCTAAGTACATAACACAAGATGACTTTGTGAATCAACAAAATGCTCAATTTCAGAGAAGTTCTCGGACCGACAGAGGGGTGTCTGCTGCACGACAGGTGGTCTCCCTTAAATTACGTTAGTATTGGAATATAAACATTATAAACAATTTTTTAAATATTATTACTAGTTTAGACTGTCTTGTTCCATGAGTGATTGCAAGTGTGATAACTGTTCCAGAGATCCTGGAATCAATTCCCAGATTGGTACTATTTGGTTCTACTAACTTGAAATTGCTAATAGTGGCTCATAGTTCAGATTTGTGCCGATGTGTTAAATTCATCATTATATATGAAGTGAAACTCCATCTATTTTTAAATTTATTTAAATAACATGTTCATTACAGCTTTAGAAGTGAACATTGAAGAAATAAACAAGAGATTGCCAGAGTGCATACGGGTGTTTGGAGTTAAGAGAGTTACAAATAAATTTAACTCCAAATCAAAATGCAATGCACGGACATATAGCTACACTCTCCCTACATATACTTTTGAAGCTACGGCAGATGATAACGAGAAGAGAAAAGCCTATAGGATTACAGAGGACAAGCTTGCAAAAGTAAATGAAGTACTCGGTTTTTATAAAGGAACTAAGAACTATCATAATTTTACAGAGAAGAAGTAAGATATTCAAATAACTTACAAACTTTTTTCTATGATATTAAAACAATTCAAAGTTGGTTTCTCAATGGTGTTTTCTAATTTTATGAGTGGTTGCAAGCATGACTATTGATTGAGAGGTCCCAGGTTTGAATTTAATCAGCTAATATAAAATCTTGTACTAGTTATTTTAGAAGCTTAGAAACTTAAAAAAAACTGTAACTGGGTTCCTTTTTATTAACACCAAAGCAATATATTTCCAAGGAATAATACTCCATATGAGATAAATGATATAGAACATGTTTTTTGGGTTACAGATGTTATCAAGATCCATCAGCATGCAGATATATGATGGGCTTTACATTAGACAGAGTGTTTATAGCTTCTGATATGGAGTTTGCTGTTTTATTAGTTAAGGTACTGTTATTATTATTATTCACTCTTTGTACACTGGTTACAGAGACTTCTGATCCTAAGGTCAAGGTATTCTTCATATAACAGTAGGAACAGTTTCCATATACACATAACAGGCATGCTCAAGAGGTGATTATTGATTTTGAAGCTAATTACCCTGTTGATAATAGGTTTTAAACACTATGATAAAGTCCTTTGCTCAGAAAGGCCATATCATTTAAATTCTGTGTAATAAACCATATGCAGGGTTTCAGAGTGCTTAAAGTGTATCCAGTCAACTAACCATATTGTCCATGTAAAGTGGCCTTTAGTTGATTGTAATATTTCAATACAGTTTACTTAACCCTTACATTACTTATCTCAGGTCAAACTGTGCTACCTACTTACGACTTTGTTGTTTCTACACCTGAACAGTTGTGTTTAAATATTTTGAGCATTGAACTGAGGATTGAATATTTGAGTCACACACAGGAAAAATATTTCAGTTATTACATATTTATGCATTATAAATGCTGAACCTCTAGACAAGTAAAGAAATCTATTGCAATATTTTTGCAGGGTCAAAGCTTCATGCTGCATCAGATAAGAAAAATGGTGGGCCTAATGGTTGCGATCGTTCGTGGGCATACAGATATATCAATCATGGATAGAGTGTTTGGTAAAGAGAAGGTGATGATACCAAAAATACCTGGCTTGGGCTTAGTTCTTGATAAGGTGAGTTTTTAGAACAGTGTAAGTTGTTCAAACTTCGTGTTTCAAGTGGATTACAACAATCCACCATTAAGTACACCACTGTACCTCTTAATTCATGTTTAAATCCTGTGTTGGGTACTATAGCATTTTTCTAATTTAGAATTTCTAGTAGTTACTTGGAGTCTTGGTTGGGTGCCCAATGTATTGCAAAAGGCTCATCATCTATTCCATGGGACTTAAACATAACTAGTGAAATATGGGAGTGTACTACACTTCACTACCCACCACTTAGGGGAATTTTTGTAGTTTAAGATGTTACAGATAACTAAATTAAAAATTATGATTAAGGCATAAGGTGTACCAAGTTAATCCTCAGAAGTAGAAGTGGTTGTGAGTAATCCCCCAAAGAATAATATATGTTTGATTAGATGCATATAGATATTTATTACAGTGATCACTTTGTATTGTATTTTAACAAAACTGGTTACAACAAATATTTTAGGAATATAAATCAGATATTTCACATTGGTAGGAGCTAAACATACCTAATGTTGACAAAGATTTATGGCATCCTGGAACACTTTATTTCATAATGTGACAGGGTAATTTGTCCTGTAAACCTCAGAAATTATATGTACGGAGTTATATATAATATAATCATTATTTCCAGAAAGAAGTGCTGTATACAATTAAGTAACTAAAGTAGTTGTTGTTTTGATAGCATATCGTATTTTTATGCTGTTAATATGTTTTACATACAGGTACATTATGAGAGATATGACACCAAATTTAAAGACAGTCATGGTAGTCTTACTTGGGATGAGGAAGAAGAGGCGATTGAAAAGTTCAAACATAGTCAAATTTACCCCAACATTGTCAAAGGAGAAGTTGAGGGCTGTTCAATGGCTCTTTGGCTCGAAAAGCTTAATAAACATTCCTATGAACCATCAGAGGATGTCACAGAAAACAAAGATGGCATCTTAGATGCTGGGGGAGATGATGATGATGATGATGATAATGTAGTTGATGAAGATGACATTGACAAAAGTAAACTACAACAGGTAGAAGTGGAAAATGCTTTGAAGACTAAAGAAAGAGTAGTTGCGGAATCAGAAGTAAAAAGTGTTAGTGATAGTGAAGTGCATGGTAATGAATTAACTGAAGCTACTGCCTGTACTTCAGACAGACAGGTTGAAGCTAAAGCTGATAATGGTGATAAGGGAGAGAATCCTGTAGAGAATGCTTTTGATAAAATAAATGTGTAAGTCAGTTTATGCTAGAAGCATTATAAGCACATATTATAAGATAAATAAATTTGGCAGAGCCAGGTTATAGTTTTTGTTTAAATCAGTATCCTATGTTTTTTTTTTGGCCCATTCAAGTGACCCGATAATCTATTGGTTAATGAACCTGATTGTTAGCTTGGGGGTTATGGGATCAATTCCGACCTATAACAAATCTTTGTATGATCAGCACCAATATTTGTCCTGTGAATTAATGTGAAATAAATTTATATGTAAGTATATTTTTGTGTATATATGTAGTTAGCCACAAATTTGGTTCCCATATCACAGGCTATGCCTAGCTTTAAGTCTGATGACTTTATGTGGAAATGTCTCAATAGCCTCAATAGTCTCTTTAGTATATCTGATGGTGTATGGTTACGTACAAAACTTCATATCAGTTTTTTTGCTTAATGTCGCATCGCATTAGTAATTTGAGTCAGATCACCGCGATAGCGCATCGGCGTAACTCAGTATCATATCAGTTCCCTATTAGGGAGACAAATAAAGTTAATAATCCGATCACAACACTGGGTTATTCCTTGATGTACGATGCGGATCGTATATCGTGCGTCGGGTAACCTCTCCGCGCAACCCACGTTGGGAATCAGTGCATACTGCGGAGTTCAATGATCACATACATCAGCGGCAGTGATCCTGGAGCTCCACAACAGTCTACAGCAGCCAACCCAGACAGTCCAGCAATCAGTACGAGCAGATCACCAGCAGTAATCAGAGCCGTAGGCAGCAATACAAGTAGGTAAGTTCTTTTCATTTTTTCTTTGATACATAAATATGGAAGCTCTATATACTTCACAAGTTCAAATTTTAGAAGGCATTAAAAACTTGGAGCGTAATTTCAGGAAAGATAGTAAAGAGCGTTAGAACGCAGATTATTTTTACGTCGCTTACAAAGTTTAGAGTCCCTTTGGGCAGATTATCAATACAATCATGATCACATTACCACAGTGGGGAACAGAACCCATCCCTATTTCGTTAATGCGGAGTATGAGCAGACACTTAAGCTCTACAACTCTTTAAAATCTACATTTAACCAACAGGTAACCCTTAAATGCATGAATTAATGAATTTTATTTAAAAATAGGGTTATAATATTTGAAATGAGTGGAAATCGGGAAAAATATAAAAAAAAATTATAAGTCATATCTTATTGGGTTTTTACTGAAAAATATTTATGATTCATTTTTGGTACACTGCAAAATAGACATAAAAATTCTTTAGTTAGTATGAAAGAGATTGAAGCAGTCGTTTCCTTTCTTGGAACAAAGAAATACATTGCATTTTGTGCATTTTATAAAACTTTGCAGCTTACATCCAGGCCTCATGCATCTCATGCGACTTTCAGTTTTTACTTGGTTGTGACCAAGATTATCACGACGAACGTCAACAGCCGGTAAAACTTGGCATCCTTTTTTTGTTTTTGCTTGAGATCCTGCGGCATCGATACTACTGTTACTTGGACGTCCTCTAGTGGGTTGACTCACGGCACCATAAGTACATAGTACATTAGCAAGCTCTGTCCTAAACTCTGCCAGATTCATGAATTTTCTCGGTTCCAATCCCTTTTTGGTCTCAACTGATTTGTATAAAACCCAAGAGTTTATTATTGCGACGTCTAGAAGATGGTAGAAAATTCTCATATACCACTTTCTGGTTTTTACTTTTATTCTGTATCTGCCCAAAAATGAATCCATGAGATCAACGCCCCCCATACGGGCGTTGTACTCCTTGACGATTTTTGGGCAGTCAATAGAGATCTTTTTTTTCTTTTTGACTTTGCCATACCGTTCTATACTCTCGGCTGGTTCAGCGCCTACATAAGTGGAGAGCAGTACCACCTGCTTATTATCTTTCCAGCTAACAGACGCAATATCTACTCCATCGACATGTGTAGTAAATTCCACATACGACCCTGTAGGCACTTGTTTCTTCATCACGTCCTGTTTTGAAGGTAGCTTACAATTTTTACCGAGTCGGTTTCTTTGCACAGTGCCTACACATTGAATACCTTCCTTGGCAAAATAGTACATCAAGGGCAATGAAGTATAGAAATTATCATGGTAAATAATGTGATTGCAATTTCGGGGAATTATTCTTGCAAGTTTTATGACTGTGTGTGACACAACTCCTATATCGGGCTCATTAGGCAAACGATTTTCTTTTTCTTTACCAGAATAAATAATAAAGCGATATGCGAAACCTGTCAGTGAACATAAAACAAATAACTTAAAGCCCCATTTGTGAGGCTTGTTGGGTAAGTATTGTTTCAAGAAATGACCCATTTTGGTGGAACACATCTGTTCATCAATAGCCAACGGTGGGTAAGTGGAATACTGGAGAACTTTTCATTCAAATGGTCTTTTATTGGACGAAGTTTATGAAGTTGATCATGCTGGGGATGGTCTATTGGTAAATGATTATTATTATCATTGAAGTGAAGAACACGTCTTATTTTTTCAAATTTATTGACAGGCATCGCTTTTATTATCGCCTCAAACCTATGTTTGTTAGCCCAATAACTACGTACACTATGATAATGGTAAACGCTCATGTAAATCAATATTCCTAAATACTTCCTCAATTCTCCTAGTGTAATAACTTCGGGCCGATCAGGTTTAGTTTGTACAGCGTATCTGTTTGTCCCGCTTACTATATGAACTAAAAGCTCTTCAGTGAAAAAGTATGAAAAATACTGAAACGGTGTCTGAAGATTCATCTCACATTCAGGATAATCTTCTGAGCTACGAAATGTACTTAGATTTTCATTATATATCATCGGCTGTCTTTTCCATATCAGTCTCTGAATATCTAAGGTTCGCACGGGTATAATACAACTATTTACTGGTAGAGCATCGTCTACAATCAAAGGTGGATCGGGAAGAACTTCGTCGTTTTGAGTATTATTATTGCCCGCAGCGCCGTCATCATCACTTTCCAAAACATCTAACAAATCTTGTTGGGTAGGATAAAAACCGAGATCATCGCCATCTGATTCCAAATCATCTTCAGAAATAGTGCCATGTTCCAACTGCCGCAACCAAAATTCAATTTCGACGTCTCTCAGATTATTTTCAGACATATCTATAACAAAATTATAGACCACATGCATACCACACCAAAACAAAAGCAACAAACCAAAAAAGGAAGCATAGTACTAAATACATGTCGTAATTATACCATTAGCGCATGTTGTCCCATTTTTGCATCAACACGAAATAAGCCCTCCATACACATGATAGTTACGGAATATGGACAAAAGTACTAGCAATCTAATAAAAGAACCTTACCTTTAGAAAATATTTTTTGTTTAACGAATACGCCAAAATATTTCTAAATAATCCACTTCCATAAGTACGTAAATGAATCCGCTATCATAAATGCGCGCCAATTGGTAAAACGTCAGAAAGATACAAATATTGAAGACAAATGTCATTATTTTAGTTAATTTTTAAAAAGTCAATGGACAAAGGAATCACTGCCATTCAGCCAAATGTATCGGTATCAAAACTGTTGTCGGATATCCGCGCCAAAAATCATTGATTCATTTTTAGGACTCTATGCATGTAAGGGTTAAAATAGTAAAACAAGGTGCAGCGGTACCATAATGATGATGGCATCTGATGTGGTTGTTGCGTAAGGGCCAGTTACGTCAATGATGTACCCATTACTGTATACAAAGAGAAAGGGTTTTAATAGGTTTCTGTATTTGTGCAAACTGTAACTGAAACGCTGAAACAAAAAGTTTCTTTTGTGTATAAAAATGTACATATGTTCCATCACATATACTTATTAGTTTTGTATTTTCAGTGTCACCGAAAATTGTTTTTGGAATAAGTAAATTCATATTTAATGCTTCATTTCTTTCGATATGATTGGCCCCCAAATGTAATGGCACAAAATCTGATAAAAGACATTCTCTGGCAATCATTAATTGCCGTTCAAAAGTTCGGCGCGGTACTTTTAAAAGTGATACTATGCGTTCGTTTGGTTAGCTGCTTCGGAGTTTCATAAGGAAGCTACCTAAAACCACGTTAGGTTTATTCAACTGCTCGTGTAGTGACTGTTTGCTCGAGCACCATACGAAACTCGGCGATTGTGAGTCCACTCCAGTGTCGCAACTCGTTTTCATCAATAGTGTCTAATTCAAAATTGAATACTGGTGAAGGGTTCTCCAGTGCTGTTCTAAACACTGATATTATGTCCATTATGTGGTCATTTGTAAAATCTTGAGATACATCTCCATTTAACAATTGGTTCTAATATTGAGCTGTCACGTGTTCGTTAAAACACGAACACTTGCTGGTATATAAAAACTGTAAGACGTTAGCATATGAATATGCATAGCATATGAACTATGAACTGGAAAGAAGCTTCGTCTTGTATTTGACGAAGCTTTTTGTTTGGGTTGTCCGCTGCAAAATGAGGTAAGTACCATATTTTATTTGTTATATTGTTGTCTGTTACTTTTGCACCGAAGTCGTTTTCAAACAAATGGTCAATCCGCTCCCTATACCTATGTGTGAATTCACCATTTAACCTCATTTTTCTTTCCACGCTTCTAGACCTAATCACTGCATTCGGCATGGAACCGGGCATCTTGCAGTTAGGATCGCGCCAGGGTAGACCAACGTGTCATCTACCATTGATTAATCGCGCTGTTTTATCCGAATGTTCTATTAAAGGCTTTACATCATCGAAGTTTTGGCGAGGCCTGCTCGAAACACCCATCCACTCAATGTGTAATGAATGTGTAAATGACTCGCGTACCTGATCATGTAGCTCATGGTTGCACAGACTTATTAAGACTAGGGGCCACTCGGGCAAATCATGAACTGATGGCGGGCCGGCCGCCAGAAGT
>DWDT01002536.1:0-13570 GCA_018245595.1 Microceris scylla | reverse complement strand
TAAGTACATATATGTGAAATGTATTTTTAGTATAAATTTAGGGTAAGATTTTTATTATGTACTTAGTTGGTATGCCTATAAAAAAAAAAATAATACTTGCATGTACTTATAGATAATTACATTTGCATATTTTGATTTGACGAATTTAGTGACTCATTGCTAATCGTGAAGGTTTGATGTGCAACGTATTTCTTGGTTAATAGTTCGCTGAATATTTGAATGATTATTGATTTTATATACTCCTGTGATTATTATTATTCTTCTACTTTTGGTAAGTTAGTTATAACGTACAAGTTAGCCCGTCCGACGCTTGTGAGCCCTTCATAGGCCTACTGTGGTTTCAGGCAGTCTGAAAACCCAGTAGGACTATGAATGATTTGTAAAGTTATCCAATACCAGAACTCGTGCGGCATTTGGACCACTTTCCATGACAATTATTGGTTTTTAAAGGTGTATTAAAAACATCTTAGGGATAAATGGACAGACTGATACTACGTCAGTTTACAACATTTAGTTTAATGTTGTGTTATTATAATCAATATACAATTTAGTTATCTAAATAATAAATAGTCACCACTTAAAGGAATTAACGTACCAGATTTTCAAAGTATTCGTATTGGAACAGACACTCTTTGATATGTATTTTGTTAGTATACATCCTGGAATTTTTTTTTCTGCGCCAATGTAATACGACCTCGTGGAAACCGATACCCGAAAAATATCAGATCATTTGTTTACAGATCGTTATTTCGATAATAACAGACGTCTCGCGGTCTTATTTCTGTAACCGAATGCGTTGTTTGTTTTTCAATGTACCTTTTAGATGAAACGTGATGAATGAGTACATTAAATAAATAATTTGGTTATGATATCTTTCAATTTATCTAATTTTTGTGATTTGTGTTGCCTTTTATAAATTTGCTAACGAGTAGAAAAGGGAGGGGTTTAAAATTGCTAAAAATAATTTGTCGTTTATAGTATGCTGGGAAACGATAGAACTTAAAGATTTTCACAGATAGGTATCGACATATTCCAATTTTTTTCTCATGGGCAACAGCGCCTTTATTCACCATAATCATGATTAACTGAAATCAGTCCACTGCTGAACATAAGCTTAACTAAAAGCATATACCTAATAAAGTGAAATTTTCAACTTCTCCGCCAGTCTCTTACAGCGCAGAACGTGGCGTCATCTACCTGGAGGTCATTTGATATGTTTTTAGAATTATACTTAACCCCGTGTATCAGCTGATTGGAAATAGAATATTAGCATTCTTTCGACTAATATGTACATTATTCGTATAGTATTAAATGGTCAGCACTAAATTTACTACTTGTCTAAAATAAAAAAGCATAATAAAAACATGTCTCCTGTTAAATTAATCATGTATTGTAATGGAGTGTGTGTATTTGCCATGTGTATGTAGTGTTCATTTTCCGATTAGGTTCCGATAATACGGCTCCGGTATTCAAGTCACATTTTGTCCACGCTCGGAACAACGATGCCGAGTGTTGGCGCACGGATTGCCAACTACACATTATACGATACTCAATTAAAATCTCGGGACGTGTCTCCGACTGACCAGTGGATAGGGAGCTTTAGAATTATTTGAAAATTTCCTCTCGAACTATTTGTGTTTGTGGATAAATCAGACTTGGCTAAGCGACATAAGCTTTATACACTGTATGCAACTAGTCGTTATCAGCATCATTATCAACCTGTTACCTACTGTCTCAAGCTGGACATAGGTTCCTTCAAAACGTGCCGTTGGACTCGATCTTCAGCTCTTCACATGCTGCCAGTCACTTTGTGTATATCGTCACTATAACTAGTAATTGTCATTAAAATAAAAAAGCAAATAGTATGCAATAAATATTTTTAGAATAACTGTCTGCAATGTCTATGAGGTAAAAAAAATAATTATAAAATGAGTAACGCGCTTTTTACGATACCTGCTCGTAAAGTGTAATAAGAGAACACGAAAAATAAATAAAATATTAAAACGCTTTTCGCGTCGACTCTGTGTTGGAACCGGTTTCGGTAAATAACAGAAGTCCGGCGACAAAACTTGAAGGTGTGTCTGAGCAACTGAGAAATTGGAAAAGTCTACAGCGAATTGAAATAGAAATACGTTCGAGAAATTGTAGCATGAATTAAATTCTCGACGACAACCTCTTCCCCCCTCCCCCCAGTTGCGACAGTTCGGACGTTTTACAACAGAAAAAATTTTAAACACGAAAATGGGTATCCGTTAGAATTCCATTTTTAAATGACTTCCATTCAGTAGGTGCGGTAGCAATAAGTTTAGGTATTGTATTTATTTGTGGTCTCATCTAATTACTGTCTTAAATCATCATTTAAAATAGTAATCATTCAGTTGCAAATCATCACTGTCGTAAATTATCATTTAATTTTCTAGAAACCGGCTTAATATGATTCTAACTAAAATAGTTTCATTGCTATCTAAAAATGTATCATTCAACCGATAAAAGCAACTACTTAGAAAATTTCCTGCATCATGTTCCATAAGCGACAATAGACACTTGGTCATCATCATCAGCCCTTCTCACTTTACTGCTGCATACAACTCTCTTCAAACAAGCGCTACCATACAATGATTTCTAATGATAATGGTAAGTATAGGAATAGTAATAGTACACATAATTTATGATGATAAATGTGTACAACAGAATATATGTATAAATTAGGTAGTCCATAGTCCCACAACTCAACAACATTTTGGTTACACGCAAGACTTTTATCCATTTTCCTATTAATTCTCGCGTATATGCATACAAATGATTGTTACATATGTACAGATTTAACTCACGTACTTTCTTCGGGATGACCCGACTAGTTTGGGACCTATACGAGGCCCTTTATCATGGGCTTTGAGCATTGCAGCGAGGTCAGTATCTGCATTCACTCAAAATCGGACCAAATAACTGGATTTGTCATTTTGAAAACCTCGAATACAGAGAATGGATTGCGCGCATCGATCCAGCGAATTCGCAAATTCTTTTGCTTATATTATTATGCTTATAAGAGAGAAATTCTCAAATTTTTTTGCTTATATTTCATTCTTGTATTAATTCGAAGATGTCATTTCATTATCAACCTTTTTTGGTGCACTGCTGGATATAGGTGTACAACCTACTTTGCTGAAGATTCTATAAGTTCATCTTTAATAACTTAAAGGATATATCATTAATAATCACCAAATAATTCCTTTTTGTTTGGTAAATTTACATACTACAGTATAATATATATACATAGTATATAATAATACTAAAAAACGTAACATCATGCCTGTAATCTCCGAAGGGATATACAGAGGAGTGTATCACACTCCCACGTTTGGCCACTTACGTATATCATGATATAATCAGTATATGTATACTCGTACATTAAACAGATGTAGATACAAACTGAAATATTATTTATGTTAGTCACAACATTACTCGCGGGGCGCAGGAATAACTCGGGACAAGTTTCCCGGCAAATTGTCCATTTATTTGCGGACTTAATGCCAACTTCGTCTTCGCACCGACTCTATTTCAGCTGAAATTACGACGAGTCTGATATAATTTTAGTGTCGTTAAGTAATAATTTGCTTTTGTTCGAATTTATCGTTGTCATTTTTATAATAATGTGACGTCATACAGAAATTACTGGCAGTTAAATTGTAATGTGTATTTAGTCATCGTTATCATTATTATGTTAACGGCGTTTTTCAGGTAATATGCTAATTTACGATACAATGGAGGTAGAACTTTCGAGAAGGGAGGTTCCAGTGACCTCGTTCAGACGCAAATGGAACCCGTTCCCGCCGAATATGGAACAGATCGGGCGCCAATTGAAATTGAAGCATATCGAATCCATAAAAACAATTTTCTTTTCCGGATTGTTGATATAAGGGTGAGGGTATCCGGGTATTTCTCGACACCATTTCACTCCGAAATGTATATGAAAGCACTACGTGACTGCGTGCGGTGCTAGATTAGATAACCGTGCATTGGGGTAGGTAGACGCTTCGGCAGCGAACTACTGATGTTGCTGTTCTTTGTCCCATTACTCATTGTTCTTGCTGTGGCTTAGTCGCCTACTAAGGTTTTATGTATTGATAGCTCGCACAATATTCTGAGTATTTCATCATCATCGGCATTTCTAAGTCCCTGCTGCACATAGGTCACCTCCGATAGGCTTTTGCCCGTAATTTGTCATCATTATCAGCCTTTCTAAGTTCCTTGTTGCCATCTGATAACTTTTGCTCATATTATGTGTTGATGTAAAATAAAATCAGACAAAATTAATTACAAGCCACGCGCGATAATTTGATATTAACGTGCTATATTTACATATGTAATCTCCTTGATTACTAGATATTATCCATTATCAATTTAAATGTAGATATTGTTGCAAACAATCTTTTAGAGTGTATTGAAAAATCTGATAATAGATCTCTCGCGTTCTCACGCCACGCCATTGTCACGTCACCACACAAGTATCAATATTAGGGCAATCATAGATTTTTGCAATTGATGATATTTTAAACTTGCACTTTAATAACAGATTAACAATCTCGGTATTATGAAACCGCATGTTTTAGTTAATTTTGTTTTTTTTTTTTGTTGTTGTTGAAATATGTACATACTCATATATAAAGTTAAATAATTCTGTGATAAAACTGCATTGCAAAATGCATCGTTGCATCGCATCGCTGCACTTAATAGATATTTGGCAATGATGACGACATCACGAAATATGGGCATGGCGAGCGATTTATTTTTGTTTCGTTGAAAATTGAAAATGGATGGACTATAAAATAAAACACTTCTGAGCTTTGCGAGATGACAAATGAGTCAGTTCGAAGCCTCCAGGCTACGCGGGTCTTAAAATGAAAAATATCAAGTCTTTGTTGTACGACTTTTAATGTCACTGTACCGGATGAAACGTATCTATTATTTTTTTGTTATTTTAATACTTCCTGCTATTTTATTTGAATCGATATTTTACTGTAATTATTATTACAAAATATGTGATATGCCGCTTCTATATTATAGCATGTGATATTTTATCTCTGCTTATATTTAATGAAATAAATGTGTTCCCGTACAAAATTAGTTAATATGCCGAATAGCGACACATAATACCTATTTATCCAGGAAAATGTGCGGATCCCGGGTTACCATTTGAAACTATTATAATTATGTATATTGTTCAACGATTTTATCTTGAAAGATATGGAGATCCCTTGTAGACATTTGACCTTTACATCGATATTCTTCAGTGAATCATAATTAAATTGTCTGTTTGTGTGGGTGTGTGTGTGTGCGTGTATGTAGTATAAAAGTGAAGGTCTATCTGATATTTCTAGGTGTAACTGCTGAACTGACTTTGCTGAGATTCATTATTATGATAATTCTCATCAAAGAATTAGGCAGTCTATAATGGAAACTTAACCTTAGGGTATCTTAACAAAAAGCAGTTCATTAAAACACTTTTAATTAAATTTAATTTCGTAACAATTGCTTTGATACCGATACAAAATCTAAAACTACAATATCCTCAATTCAAAGGAAACTGAAAACTGTTGTTACCAGACAAAAGACTAATCAAATAGAAATACCAGATTACTGATAAGTCAGTGGGGAGTAGTTTGCTTTGGAATCAATGTTTTAAAGTAGTTCGTTTCTGTAATATAAGTGTATATCAGTAGGTACGAGTATATCGAAAGAGCGTTGCAAGGCACCGGAGAAGTTGCCCTCGTAACATGATAAATGCATTTAGTTTCGATGCGAGATATCTATATGAGTGTAGGAGATCGGAGCCAGGTTCGACGTTCGAACGTTCGATGTTCCAGCGTTTCCTTCCCTTGAATCCTTTGAATAAAGTTCGCAAAGAGTTTTCACGATTCTTTACGTTACATTTCGTTTCTTGTGGATACAAAATACTTTTCAAATAAGAGTCTATGATATTATTATTATTATTCAAATATAGTCGCAAACTGGCTGGCAGTATTTGGATGCAAAGAGCTGAAGATCGAGCTCAGTGGCGTGCCATTGGAGAGGCCTATGTCCAGCAGTGGACGGGAATAGGCTGATAATGATGATGATGGAAAACTAAAAATATATTTTATTTAATTAGGTATACATATTTAATTATACATATGTAACGCGCGTGTAGGAAAAATCTATGTTACTTTCGACAATATAGCATCGAAAAAAGTACCAACGTTTATAGATAGGAATATTATTAATAGAATTATTTCCCATGAGTATAAATTACGAATTACATGTTGCACTCTTATAACCTTAGGATATTTTATTATGAAATCTAAATCGGTAATAATAAATCAATCGTTATGTAACGTAATATTTATCAATTCATTAGCATAGTAAAATATTATTTAATTTTTACGAAATGTGCTTAATGTTGCATTAATAAGAGAGAAACGGACCTGCTCTAACGTAAATGGTTGATCATATACACGCAGCTAATTATATACATATGTATGTGTGTTTGTGTATAAAGAAATATCTTCACTAATTCATACTAATAAAACTTAAGCTACTACACATAGAAATGTGAATATTTGGCTGTGGATACCTTTTACAATGTGAGCAACGATTAGAAAAGTACTTAGAAAAATGATAAGGGTAAAATAGCCAAGGACCCGTGTGTCGCTTTATTTAGAAAATTTGTCACACAAAAACTATAATCCCCATAAAAATTCATGTATTTAAAAATTATACAGAATTTGCACTTTTTTAAATAACTGCAAAGATTTGTTTATATCTACGTTTATGTTTGGGACCAACAGTTCAGTATATCATTCTGCTTTGAAATTGGTCCTAGAATAAGTTGTAGGTAGGTACTTATTTCATAACCTACTAAAATGAGTGTTTCAGTCCAACAATTGCGCAAAACCGCAGGTCTCGGATAACAGTCAATCATCTATAGCCACAAGTGGATTAGACTGAAGGATAATATAATTACTACCTCCTTGGGTATTGGCTTTGTAATCAAAACGGCTCTTATCTTCACTGATACCTATACGTTTACGTTGACTTTATAATAAAATCAATGTAATAATAATAATGTAAAATCATTGACGTTACCCCTAAATGTTTTGCCGGACTTGATGAAATATCTTTCAAGTCTGTTCGGCCGGCGCTGCGATGTAAACAGCCTCACGTGTTTAACATTAATTTGAAACTTGTATAGAAAATGCTTGCGAAGGATTTGTATAAAAAATATCGATATTCCAAGATGATAATAGTGACATGGTAGCGGGATGTCCCAATTCGGTTTGTTTGATAACTAATACGAAATAGTCACATTATCATATATACCTAAATTAAGAAAATATTTCCGTAAAATACATTTTTGATTTACTGCAATTTATAGTTAAAACAAGATATATTCGATTGAATTTGATCGAAAATGAATCTGAAAAAGTGTTCACTTCTCACGTGATAGCCGTTTTATACCTATACATATTATCATACCTACGAAAATTTTCTAGAATCGTATGAACTTAAACGTGATGTCGTTGCAAAGGGAGTGATTAAAGCTGACAATTTCTTGGAAAATAATTGATATATACATTGGAAATAACCAATATAATCAAAATTACATGGGCCGATTGCTCGCGCGGTAATCAATCTGACGCGCTTTGTTCTGACCGCTTTAGGGTCTGACCAGATTTCTAGGATATGAAATCGGGGATAACTTGGCCTTAATTGCACCATCCCTACAATGCAAATACTTAATACCTATACTCTAAATTAATGCACATCGAATTTCATAGTACAGATATCTGTCTGAACAGATATCGTATTCGGAATAGGTATATTAAAGTGATTTAATTATTTCTATTTTCAGAAGCAAAATGTCGAAGCGATTAATGAAGCGTCATCTGATCCCCGCCGACGATTACCAATGCACTCTTTCAGCAGAGACGCAGCTGATAGCTGAAACGGAGCTGCGAGAAACTCAGAACTCCAGATCGCAGGCCCTTGAAGCGCTTCGGAAGTGGATAGACCAAAATCCTAAATTCCTGGCTATGAGAATGGGTGAGAAACGAAATATTTTTTTATTATGTAATCTTACAAATAAAACTGAATCGCTAAATGTGTTGGTAAGCGTATAACGCAAGAACGGCTGAACCGATTTGGCTGATTTCTTTTTTGTATCCTTTCATGAAGTCTGAAGAATGTTTATGAAGAGAAAAGACGTAAAAAATACGAGGAGAATTATAGTAAACAACAATTTTCTTTTCGCATACAAACCACTCTGTCCCTAACTGTAAAACATTTCACGTCAATCAAAACAAAAGAAAGGCGCATTATGTATACCTTAAAGTTTATTAGAGGTTGCATGTCATTAATGAAAATAACATGAACCCAAGTTTAATTCAATTATTTCACGTCCAGTGGACCGGGCGGGTGTCAGCTAGTGTTTATATAAAACTAGCGTCACACCGAAACAAATGAAGTTGATTCGTGCTGTGAAGTTTAGGTGTTGTTCCAGTAATGAATTTTATAAACTGACATATAGGTCAATAGGTATATCCGAACCTAGAAATTTAACACTAAATATCAATCTAGTTTCTAATCTCTTAACTTTATCTATTAACTTAGTCTACACCCTTTATAACCAGAATATTTTGCTGCAGAATGAGCGAACATTTTTTCGCCATTAACTCGTGGTCTTCTCGCTTTCCATCTATAGGTACATACTTTCGGATATTTTAAGGAGTTATATCAATTCAAAACATCAATACCTTTAATCTCTTAACATTTCAGATGCAAATTATCTGCTCCGTTTCTTGAGAACAAAAAAGTTCAGCGTGCCTATGGCTCAGGAGGCAATCGAGCGTTATATCCTTCTTAGACAGTCGTGGGGTATTGCCTTCAACCAACTGGATTACAAACTGCCGGTCATGATGGAGATCATCGATTTGGGGTGAGGAAAATCGTCTCATTTTTAGTTTAGAAGCTATCAGTCTATAAATAATGAAGTGTTTATCGTCATTATCAGTCCGCCGGTGGACATACAAGTATTAAACTGACTTATAAAAGATATTTCGATATTTGAAGAATAAGTGCTTTCTTACTTACAATAATATATTTTGTCATAGCATTATTATGTTTAGAAATATATAATAATGTAATTTTTTACATTTTATACTCCATAATATTCGCAATAAAGTTGAAATATATTACTTCACGACTTATACATTAAAAAAAATAGCGTTTTATTTTCAGATATATATTCGCGAGCCCCTTCAAAGACAGAGCTGGACGGCGCGTTATAATTTATAGGCCGGGTATAAATACTTTTTTAAATTATAGTATTTGTACAGATGGATACAGATATTTTTTTCAATATCTACAATAAGCACTTACCTAACATTACGCTTGTAAAATCCAACGAGGTAGGCAGAAGAGTATAGTATACTCCCACGTTGCACCAGTTACGTTTACGTCCCATGGAATAGGTGGTGAGCCCCAGATTCCCGACCCCCGAGTCTATTAGAAATTCTAAATTAGAAAAATCCAATAGTGCCCGATTCGGCATTTAAACCCAGGACCTCTTGATCAGCAATCGCACTTGCAAACGCTCGACCATCGAGACAGTCATATTTATTTTGATTTATCTAATAGAACTAATTTCCAACAGGTGTTTTTGACCCTTACAAGTTTACCAATCAGGATATGTGCCGCGTGATGGCCATATGTTACGAAACTCTCATGGAGGACGAGGAGACACAGATCCGAGGGTTGGTGCACTACGCAGACGGCGCAGGCGTGAGCTTCCCTCATCTCACATTGTTCACGCCCAAGGAAGCCGTCAGGATCGTCAAGAACGGAGAGGTAACGAGTAATGTGAAAATGTTTACTTAAGATAGTTGAGAGTTAAAATGTTTTATATTTTTAAATAATAACAGCTGCTATTTGGTTCTTAGTTTTCTTCCACGTCGTTGCTTTCTTGGCAAAGGGGTCGTAGTTATTCTGGTTGATGGTTCGCTTCACCGACCGTTGTCATTCCTCCCTTCCCTTTTTTCTACATTCATAAGGGAGAGTATCCAGAACCTTCTTTATTTGGAACGTCCATCCCATAGGGGGGGGGGGGGGCACTACTTCGATCAGTTTAATATAATATATGCCTGCTGGAGATTACGGGCATAAACCCCCCTTTTGGGGGAGGCCTTTGTTCAGCAATGGACTGAGATAGGCCGATGATGATGAGTCGTTAAGTAGACACGGACAATAATACGCACAAATATAAGTTCTTAAAGCTCTGGACATTGTGTATGCCATGCTAGAGACAAGTACCTATCGCAGAGAATAATCTATAAGTATACTGAATCCATTTGCGATTTTACCAGCGAATTTGTTTCAAGGACTTGCCACCATGACACTTGTGCATCGTTCGTTCGAGTGACAACAAATGGTACAGCCACGTGTTTATTTCGTGAGTTTCGCGAACAACTCACATTGTCATGACTACTGATTCCATGTTTTTATTACCAAGTTACAGTTAGGGACTGTGGTAAACAGTAGCAGGGGACTTCATCTGATACATTTTATTTTAAAAAGTGATTCTTCCCTTTAGAGGGTTTAACGAATAACATGTCGGACTGTGGCGATATAGTGGAGAGCATAGGTAACTGTATCGATCTCAATCAAATCCAAATCAATATGTACCTAATCGTTTCATTTTTCTAAATGGGTTCAATTATGAGTGGTGAGTAGAGTTATTACAACGTTCTACATATTACAATATCTACGTCTACGTAATCGTAATCAATGCATATAAGTAATCAGTGCATAGTTAGTCATAAAATTATTCGAATAATACAAAACATATACCTAATTACTTCTATGTAGCGATAGGTATTATATCGGAAATTTCATAATTTAATATGCTCGATGCATTGTACTTATTCACTAGATTCCGGACAAATTTGAAATAGGAATTTATTTTTGGCTTACGTTTGTTAATTTAATATTTTCATAAATTTTCAGCGCACTATTCCATTAAGACACAAGGAAATATACGGAGTGAATGTTCATCCGACCATTAAGTTCGCCCTCGATTTTGGCATGGCTCTTATTTCGGAAAAGATTAGGAAGCGAGTGAGACTGTACACTGCTGTTGATGACGTTGAAATCGACAAGAAACTGCTGCCGCTGGAATATGGCGGTGTTATGCCAATGAAGGAAATGATTGGTTAGTGTTTGAATTGAGCCTTTATATGAGAAAGTTTTAGGTTTTTGCGGGAACGATGTCAAACGTACGTAAAAGTGAGGTGTTAAATTAAATATGTTTAACTGTACAGAATTATGGAAGGCGGAACTGGCGCAGAAACGCGACATTTTGTTGCTAAATGACAAAATATCAGTGCGTCTGGAAATGTACAGCGAGGCGGCACGCGAGGGCGCTATTTCTGCACTACGATCCGGCGCTATCACCTGCGCGGGCGCAGACGCTGTGGGCGATGCCATGAGAGGTCTAACCGGCAACTTCAGAAAACTGGAAGTCGACTAGCTTTCTTTTATACGTTTCAGGTGTATGTGACCGGTGAGTCACATGTGTCCAACATAGAATTCATTCTACAATTCTCCCACAATTTTATTAAAAAAAAAACCTTCGGTGGAGGTCAATTTAGTATTATACATTTATTTCAAACCGCAATTTGTTAAAATGGTCAGTAATACAAATCATAGACTGATGATATATTCAAATAGTTACGTATGACTACTATACATACGAGTAGATATACATATGTATAGGGTTGTCACTTGCATTATATACTAGTTTTATAACTTTATTTTAAGCTGTCAGCGAATTAAAGGTAAGGTAACTTTGTGGGAATAATTTGAACTTATTAACTTGAAGTTGATGATAATTTAAAATTGTTCAAAACACCCACAATCGTTTGCTAGGTACCTACCTACTTTTAACGTTTCGAGCAATAAAACCTAGATGATGTCGAAGAATTCCCTTATTTTTGATTTAATAAGAAATATTTTTAATTAAATAAGAAATTTAGTTTGTAAAATAGTAAGACTTAATTTGTACCCATAAATATTAGGCACGTATTTTTACCTATATTATTAGATGAACGTCAAAACTCTGTGATCTATGAATTAAGCAAAATAATGAAATAAAATGTATGTTAAGAATCGTTGTTGCAGCTAACCTTAAGTATATGCTAGTAAATGTAGGTTAGAATTTTAGAAATGGAATTAATTTTTTGAGGCACCTGACTATATTTCTATTTTCGCATGTGCTTGACCCATACTTGCCTTTCGAGATAATATCCTACTGAAATATTACTCCAGGCAAAAACAGTTTTCTATTTGTATATTAAGACTTTTTAATTTCATTTTGATATTTGGTGTTTGTATCTAATTCATCGATCATTGTATGGTTTTACTGATGAACATAGGTCTTCTCTCAGACCGCCTGCCACATATTGGCAAATCCAACTTTCCTTCGAAGGCACTATAGGCAAGGCATACATTTTATAGACAATTCATGATTTTTTTTTCATGTCAGCCTTCGAGCATGACGAGATGGTATCGTGGATGCAAACACGGTTAGCGCCGTTTTGTTATTCAAGATTATTAAAATGGAGACAATAACGTATCTGAGCTAAGTAGCGATGAATGTTGGATATTGTAATTTTACTATCAAATTATCTAAATTTGCTAAGTTTAGATTTCATCGTCTATTTATGTTAATGAAATAACTTTTTTGAATTATCTTAATAACTTATTTTCTGTTTCTTCATTAGTTTCATAAGGTACGTGTTAAGATTTATTAACAGTCAACTATAGGGTTATCAATAAATGAAAGACTTTTATTAAATTATATTATTTAAAAAATCCCCTTAGCTACATAAATCATACAAATTAATAAAATACAATAATGTTTTCACACAACAACTTTTCGGAACATAAACTCCCACGCTAATGCCGCATCACAATTTTCAACGAAAAACAACTGAAGGAATGGTAACGTCGATATACAATAAAACAGCTGACAATCACAATATTGTACGTAACACAAACACATTGGGTACGTATGTAATCGTTGTTACCGTTTATCGTTTGGGCATTAGTTATAACTTTTATGAGAGCGTGCTATATCGACAAAAAGTGTCGATTTAATACTTAGAAGCCGCCATCAGTCAATCGTAACAAGCGCAATTATAGAGAAACAAACGTTCTATTATACCAGCATTGTGTATATTAATTGATGTCCTTTATAACCGCACACTATGGCACATGTATTGGCACGATGTCGATATAACGACGAGACGTAATCAACAAACCAACAGAGCTCTGGCAAGGACTCACGAAAGTGCAACTAATACATATGCTAGAAGTTAACGTCTTTTATAATCGAAACAATATACTCTCTAAAGTAAGAATATGACCCTAAAAGACTGCATTATTTTTCAAGTAATTTTTTCCTTAAATAGTAATTATTCATCCATTTTGGTATAATCTTTGGTAAAATAAATGCAATTAATTTATTATTTTATATATA
>DWDT01002535.1:0-13571 GCA_018245595.1 Microceris scylla | reverse complement strand
AAACGTAACGTGGTGGAACGTGGGAGCTTACTACGCTCCTCTGCCTACACCATTGGGGATGACAGGCGTGATGTTACGTGATGTGACGTTATTATTCCAAATTCTAAGCCATGCCATTCAACATTGGAAATACTAGAACCTTGGGAATATATATTATGTCAAGTATTGCTGAATATTGGAATTATCTGATAAATAAAGCTTCTAAGTAAAAGCGCCGCAGTACAACCTAAGATGTGACTTCGTGTAAAAATCAGCTACTTAAGCATCACCGACTGGCTGAATTACTGAAGGCTTCAAAGGTTAATAATATATATTATAGAGTGCGTCGTGAACTGGTTGCCCTTTTCTCCTTGTCACTTTGCAGGCCATGGTTATGAATTGAAGAATGTTTTTATTTAAAAAGTGTCAAACGTGGACTGAGCTTTTTTCTGAGAAATTACCAGAGTATCGTGCTATAGAACTCTTCAAAACCAGACCATAACCTTCAAACCATTACCACCAGGTACATCAAATAAAAGTTAAAATTAATTATTCAATAAAAAGGCAATTCCCTATACTCATATACATTTGTTAAACCTTTTTATGCTACATAAAAAATAACTCGCATAAGAACCCAACGATATTATAACGGCATTATTTATAATAAAATATTATATTGGCCCATGTTTTGTGTATGAAACTTTGCCTCAATATTTTAAAGAAACAATGGCCTATGAGAGGAAATGTATGCAAACAGCGATACTGGGAAATGGGTCATGATATGAAGGTCAGTTTTAAACGTAGAGAAAAATTTTATATAAATACGTGTAGGTAAGAGTACATAATATGTAATAATATTGAAATTAATTCTTATTTGCTACACTATGTAATGAGAATATGAAAGTGTTGTAGAAATAAGAGTATATTTTTATTATTAATGACAGTAACGTTTATTGGAAATCCTTGTAGCGCTGACAGGTTGGCATAACGCAAGTGGTCTTTAAAGTAAAGAAAGCTGGGCGCCGTTAGAACTTGGATGGGTGACTGTTAGTGGAAAATTTTCAAGAGTTTCCGTGCTTTAGAGTGTACTTTAGGCAAGTCAATCCCAGTTACCTTTTAGGTAACAATTCTGAAAACTCGCTGGAGAAACCTCGCTTGCGTTTTAAACGTTGTTTAAGAAATAGTCGACGCACGGCTTAGGCACTAAACCATGATTCCATTTGGTACCAGGTAGATACCATTTGGTTAAAAAAGAATTGCAATCGGTTTTTTTTCTCAAAAACATACTTTAAAGTATAGCTAAACAAATTAAAAATAATAAGAAATTACTCGCATTCTCTTACTGCGTATTTTCCGCCGTTTTCAGTGACTCTCCTCCCTCGTAATTCTGTTGTTCATATTAACAATTTATGATCACTTGTATATAGAGCAGGTATATTCAGTTCAACAGTGTAGTAGATAGTGCTGTAACAGAAATATAAATAATTCTAAGCGTATTAGTCACTAAATAACATATTACAATTAGTGTATTATAAATATTAGTGTATTATAAATATTTATAATAGTAGTCTACTATGTTCATAATCTATAAATGATAAATCAACGTGATGGTTCTTGCACTATATTCAGATTTTACTTTAAGATGTTGAACCATCACCGATACTTATATCATCCTACTGTTGGACTTCCCACATCGGACTATTCATAATTGGTAGAAAGATATTAAAATCAAACAAATCTTATAAACTTGAATTTACGCAAATATCCATTAAGAAAAAACCACTAGTATGTTTTATAAAGATTTAAGTTAAAAGGCAGTCAAGAAAACGATATCTACTATTATTTGAGAAAACGGTAAACGGATTTACGCTCAAATGTGAGGACGTGACGGTTTTTACTCATGAGGGGCCTTTGAGGAGCCCTAGCCGCGAGCCGTCAACAATAGAACATTTGTACTGTACAGTCAATCTGCTACTTATCATTTGTACAATACGGCTTTTGTATAATCTTGTACAATTTTGTTCTATTTATTCTCATTTTATTTTATACGATACTGAAGTATCAATCTTTTACAGTAAACATGTACGTCGGTTACATTGTTAACCCGTATCGGATACCTTATGTTATATTTTCATATTAACGAAGCTTTGTAAATGGATATTTATACCTTTTTAACAAATTGCATGCATTAAGTCATTAATACCTAATGCGTTACCGCAATGCGAGGTATTATTAGAAAAAAATTCTCAGTATGACCTATTAGTCAATTCATAACCCATTCATTGTTCGTAAACTTGCCGTTATAAGTTTGTCACTGTCGTTCAATGACACATGACATTCAAAATGTTAAAACTTTTTATAGCTGGTCTCCTTTGTTTCTTGGAGTTTCTTTTTTATATACCTACATATATTACTTTTTATAATTGTTTTGTATCTGTGCCCGGTGTATGGCAATAGGTTCAACATTTATTCCATTGTAGGACGTAAACGTAACTGGTGAAACGTTTGAATGTACTATACCTCTGCTTACCCTTTCGGGAATTACAGGCGTGAAGATACGTTTTTTTATGTTTAATAACTCATAAAATATGAACTGTATATCAGATAGTAAGAATTGTTTAATATAGAATATTTTGATCGACGATAACCAGTTTCAAGTGTACGCTACAGTTGGAACTGCTCAGTCTTATGACAAATCCGCTTGCCGGTCCATTATTTAACGCCACCCAACCAATCTCCATAACAAAGGACCCGCATACACCTTGTGTTTTCGTGGGCGAAATTCACAAAATATTAAACGCGCCGCGGCATACCCACCCAACGTACATCTTTCACAAAATAAATGCAAGCTGTTACAAGGCTTTCCATTGGTAAGAGGAATAAAAGTTTCCAGCAAGTCGATTTATCTCGGCGTCAGAAATGGAGAACCGCTACACCCGAGGGGGGTAATGTATGTATGGTACTTTTTATACTCTTTTTGGTCATTAAATATTATGATATGGATTCGAATTCAATGCATCTTGCTCGTCTAAAGCCTATTCATAACGTTCCATACATATTGCCAGACGCTTTTCAGGGAACTTTACATCTTTGACTTACCGCTATTTAACAATCAGCACTGTTTTGACCACTTTTTTTTTCGAATATCTTAAAAGGAGATTCGTTATAAAGTTCAATGGTATTCATTTGCAAAGGATCCAATTTCATTAGAATAAATAAATCGAGAGTAGGCATCTATAAATTGGAGCGAAGTGAACAGAAATTTACAATTCAAACGAAATCTGGGAGGGATGAATTTGTCTTCATTTCAAGTTTAATGAAAGCAGATGTTATCGATACTTGATGGATGCTGATAAAAAGCAATGAGGTTGACGCACGACTCATTATTCTTATAGTCGCCACAATTATAGTTTATTGCGTTATTAAATACAAATGTAAATATGAAATGAAAAGTGATTTTTTTTTACAAATTAAAACTTTTGATAAATTAGCAAACGTTTGTTACGTAGAAATTTTAGTTAAAGATGTATTTTAAAGTGTTTTTTGTTACTTTGAGGCTATGACTGTATAAATAAATGGTTTACTTTTAATTAATTAATGAGAAAAAGGTAATTAGTTTTAGATAACTAAATTATATAATAGTCATCGAACCTCGTCGGAGCTACTAAAAATAAATAAAACAATCCATATCTGGGTTACTCACTAACTCATATTCACAATCTGCATTGGAGCACCATGGCAGTGTATGCCTGGGTTCGGAAAACGACCATAGGAGCACTTAGTGACACATGAAAAGGATTTCAGTCAACCATTTTACGATTCAATGCCTCTAAGATGTTTGAAGTGTGCCTACCCCCACTTGACCAGCATTGAAAACTTTAACTTAACAGTTGAACGATACAAGGCTGTGGTGACGCTATCGATTCTATATTTTTATAAATTTTTGCACAATAAAAATTATATTTTAAAATCGTATACATATGTACACATCAGTAAAGTTCTAAAAAGAGGTAATTTAAAACATACGCCAGTGGTATAGTTCACGCATTAAGTGAAATCGTTCCTTTGTCATCTCTTCTACGCCCAAATTAAATTACTAAACAAAAACAATACTCAATAATCCAATATAAAAAACTTTGTATAGTTACGTATATAAAAAAAGTTGTTTTTAAATTACGGAACAAAATTTTGACTTAAATGTCGCATTTCGGCTCGGATCAGATTACTGGGAGTTTTATAACTGACCATTTATCTGTACCTCCCAACGAAATTCTTTCTCTTATCCAAAGTCAGTCTTATAGTTTCAGGCTTATGCTCATACAAAATAATGCACTTAACTTATAAATTATTATTATTCACGACACAGGCTCTCATATAAGTTACATATTTTTGTAGGAGAGAAAAACTAAATATATCTACATAAACTATTATATCAAATCTCACATTAAAGTTCTATTCGATTTCGACATGTAAAAATATTTCGAAATTTCGTATTTCAATAGCGTCGTCAATATTCTGTACTTTAGACAATGATGATGGAAGCGAACTTGATAACAGGAACCCAACAATCACCTTGTTAAACCCATTCATACTTGAATTCTCTTTATTTATTTTGACCGCCAATATGTCTTTGTTTAATAAGGAGGATTCGTTGATAACATACGAAAATAGTAGATAAATTTATAATTTCTTGCAGAAAATTTTAGATAATCTACACCTGTATTGCTGTGTAGGTACTTGAGACAGATATTTAGACAAACGCATTTATTTATATCGAGGACCAAAGAGGGAAAAAACCATATCAGAACAAACTAACCAGACATATCGCAGTCCTTGTGTTTAAAAAATCCCAAGACATATTTACCAAGAAATCTACACATGACAGAGAACTATTTTAATTCCGTTAATGAGCTAACTTGATACTTATTGCATAAGTGTAGTAAGCATTCAAAAAAAAAAACAAATCCAGTAGTTACCTATACATGTGTGTACACCTACTCGCAGCCACTGGCTGGTAGTAGTCGAGTCGCGTAAACAAACACAAGCGACGATAACGAGCAAGTCCCGCGGGAACGAGACCACTTCCCGCGCAATCTGTCGTGTTTCGCAGATTACGCGACGGATTTAAAATCATAACAACATCATTTGTCGACCCGCATTGTCTAGCGCGCTCTTGGGTTGTGGCTTGATGTAGTTTTACGAGTTTTTAAATGGAAAAGTAGCTAAGGAATTATTGTTCAGTACTTTGTTTTAAATGGTCTTAAATTTAATTTTGATAAATATGTACATATTAAATATTTTTATTACACTTCGTAACGATCTATTACACTTAATAACGTTCGTATTTGGTATATCAATTATAACATTTTTAACTGTTACAAAATAATCATTAAAAAACAAGAATCAATGATATTAGAATATTTCCGAATGATACCGAATATGCTTATTTTTCCATGGCAATGTGATACAATTTGAACCAGTAGTTCGACACTGAACTAAGCTCATGGAATTAAAATGAAATAAATACGAAAAAGAGAACAATTAATTTAATATCAAAAACACTTGAAACGGACAATATTCAAAAGGAAAATAAAGTAAATATTGCAACCAACTGTCGTTATTGGATGGTCTCGTACCGATCGAGGGTCCACTTCATCATGGCAACAAGCAGAATAAATAAGTTTAACGTCCGGACGAAATGTATAAATGATTAGCGTATCCCTAGCGCCCGTCGATCCCAGCACCGCCGGACGGGAACACAAATACAGTTTGTGATGTCAGCTCCACTACCTTAGTAGTAGTGAGTACATATCAGTTCAACGTGAACAACAGATATTGTTACCATATAATAACATATGGTAACGAAAGCTATTCAATGCCGGGATGATACAACAATATTGTTTTCTTACAATTTTGCAATATTTTATTATTTGTAGCTTGTGTCTTTCGAGCGTTCAAAAGGCAAGTGGCCCAGCAATGGACTTAGACGGGCTGATGATGTTTTGTGATACACGTTATACTTTTGTTTAGATTTCTTTACTAACATTTCTTGTGTAGGTACTTGAATATCGAAATTAAATCTTTTCGTTAAGAAAAATTGAGAAAACTTGCAAATGCAATTTACCAGGTGCTAGAAAAATATATTACGGTTAGAAGTAGCTGTGAGCACAACTTAAATTTTAAAGCACTTTCCTCGCTTGGTTCACGGCTTCTCAGACCGATTGACATATTACCTCGCGGTCTAAGTAACTAGAATTACGATGAAGCTTTGAATTTTAAATGTAACTAACTTTAAAGATATACTCAGCTGATAATAAAGGATTAATTTTAAAGAACCGCTCTTGACAGGCAATAATAAAAAAAATTTAAGAAGGTCAAATAAATAGTATCCAATCATGAAACGTCATTAAGACAATACTCTCTACGATGTTAAATTTGTTTACTTTAGAATTTTCTTTCAATGCGATACGCCTCTTAATAAAGCATAGGTCTGATACAGACAGATACTTGTGATCGCAAAAACTTTTGGGTTCGATATTATCGTTCTGCTGTCAAATAATAATACCCTTGTTATAATACAATATTCATTAGATGTTACCTAAATTTGTCACACCGCTATAACGACGACTTTCCCGCATTCGGAAAAACCTTAGAGACCAAATTAAAATATACACTTATGTACCTACTAAAACTGTATGAGATTGACTCCCCGGTCCTAGTTGCGACAAGTGTCAAATTAGTCTGAGTGACGAAAATGTAGAAATTGCGACAGAAATATAATGTTAAAATACAACAAAACGTAATATTAAATTGAATATGAAACAATTTCATAACTCAATTTGTGATAGTGCCGGGGTTGACATTGTTTCTCTATGGAAGTGGACGACACCGCACGCAGATTGTCGCTGTGTGGATGTGCAAATCTATCTAGAGCCACCTCTACATTATGCAGAACATATTACATTGTGCAATGCGGATTCCATATCATTCCCACTCATTCCGAACGTAAATGTTGCTCAATTTTATTCTGCATTATCGCAATATGAAGCTGCGATGGCTATTGGACACAAAACTTACTGAAAACTAAAACTGCAGTGTAAGGATGTCACTGATTAATATTATTAACTTTGATAAGATGCAATTTATGAAAAGTCTAAACATAGGTTAGTTTTTCACACTTAGACCCGTATGAAGGAAACTATGTATCCCTTAAATCCCGCTCGTGCTGAATGACGTAAAGTAGACTTTAGATTATTGTTTGCTAATGTTAATGAACTAGAATTTTTATAACAAATTGAGTACAGACTTTATGTCACTAATATTTTAATAAAAATAACATAAACTAGCCCAAAATAATCCAATAAATTATATCTATTTCTTGACCGATTACCCTAATAATCTATTGAATGTATGGCACACATCTCCTCTTATGTTTATAAACTCAATAATATAAATGATAAATAGGTCCCAAACCCTTCTTATGTCTGTCATATTTCAAAACCTTGCCTGATATATCATTATACTCATCAATCCGTCATTCACCGTTGGATATGGGTCACCTCTCAGGGTGAAAAGGGTTAAGGCAATATGATACCGCTATCTGTCATTATATTGTATATTAGGAATTAATGAGAAAATTCTTAAAGTTAAACTTCAGTTATTATACATTAATTTAGTTGTCAAGTTCTCATAATTCCTTCCCAAGACATTATTAACTATTTGTTGTGGTGACCTTTGTAACTTTAGTAGGTATGCTCTTTGTATCCCTCAGTATTCTTGTCTTAGACAATATCAGACGAAAAGGATGTAATTTCAACATTAAAAATTACCTTCGATTGGTTTAAATAATGACGTTACTTATCATAAAATTAACAGCATATGACAAATATGTAGGTTATTATGCTGATAACAATATATGTGTATCAAATCGAAATGACCAATTAACAATAGTCTAACAATTTTTAAAGAGTTTCCACATATTAAGGAGTAATTTAGAACCCCAAATCGTATTAACAGTGAACGTGACAAAGTTGTGGCCACAACTTGTGTAGCAGATGTCATCTCGCGGCGGAAGCGCTCGCCGCCGGAACTTGCGGCAACTGAGCCCCTCGCGTCAGCTTAACTGCATCACGCAAAATCTGAAACGACATAACTTCGGACGTTCAGAATTACCAAAGTGTTCAATAATTTATTATATATTAATTATATTCCACTTTGCATTTCCATAGTCACATGTCACATGAGTAATAGAAATTTTACAACGTTGTTCACAACCTTTTAGTTGCTGCAAAATGTTTAACATGTGTTGATAAATTTTTAATTTATTGCAAATATGATAGAAAAACCTAAGGCGAAAATTCTCAAAATATTTTAATCTCACTGCGATAAAACGTTCGTTCCTTCAGAATTTAATAATCTTAATAAACATTTACATATATAGAGATATTGGAGTGTAACTCAACACAGTGAATCGGAGTTTAAATTTGTGCCCGGTGTATGGCAATAGGCTCACCTCATGTTCCATGGAACTTAAACATAGACAACAGATGAAATGTGGGAGGGTACTACACTCCTTTGTCCACCCCTTCGGGGACTACGGGTATGAAATTAGGTGTAAAATAACATAAGTTATCAGCAAAGCAACATCTGATAACAATGTCTGTACCAGTGTTCCACGTTACGTTCATTTCGACCTACGTAAAAGAGCAAATAAATAAAATAATAGATACAACTCTAATCTTATGACAAAATTGTTTGAGAAAATTTCGCCTCAATTACAAGGCAAATTACTTTTCAAGTCTGCGTTATTTTTTGTAGTCATAATTATTCGCCGAAATTTGTACATAAAAACAATTAGTAAAACCAATTACCTACTGAAGAAACGTTGTAACAGATTAGGTATCATAATACTTCTTTAAAGCATAACGGCGTACAGAAATAATATTGTTATATCAAAACAAAGTTTATTTTTAATAATTCTATTTGATTATATGACATCACGATACACGATCACATATTAATAAGAGATTAGAGAAAAAAATTGAGAATTAGTCACAATTAATATTAGTACGATTAATTGTGAAACTAATTTAAATTCACAGCCATGTTTATTCAGGTGGTACCTCGTATGAGAGGACAGCATGACGATTATAAGCGATAAGACGCTGACTGTAGCAGTTCGCTTGTAACTTTTACAAAGTACACTTGAGTTTGACAATTAGTTGTTATGGATCACAAACAAGCTTTTATATTTGTTCTATTAGCTGCCTTCGTCCATTATGCGGGCTGTTACAAAAGTAAGTACAGTTTTTTTTTTTTCCAACCCATTACAATTCCACTGCTGGAAGACGGGTCTCCTCTCATATTGTGAGGGTTAAGGCCATAGTCTGCCACGCTGGCCAAGTGCGGGTTGGCAGACTTTCACACACCTTAGAAATACACATTTCTAAGTACAGTTTACCATTTCAATAATTAGATTCTAAAATATTGACATAAACATGAAAATCTCCCCTTCGTAAACCTATGATAGGAAAATTTTAACTGTTGAATCCTTGGTTCTTTTCCATAGTTCAGATATGCTTGAAACGAACTAAATAACTATAGCCTCAAATAGGTACTGCTATGTTATTTTTATAGCATCTATTGCATTCATCGTCGCCGTTATACTATTAACCATCTTTGGAAACAAGGGGCCTGTTTAATTTGCCAAGCACGAGATCCTCGGCGAACTCTCTGTGCATAATCATAAGTGTCTTACACAAGATGTTATTACATCGGTGTATGTGCTCACTTTTGAAAAATAAACAATGTCAAATTTCGGATTTCCAGCCGGAAATGAAAATTACTCTTTCTCCTACCACTTAGTCAGTCTGGCTAAGCTCTCCTAGCTTGCCTTACTCGCTCTGTAAAGATATGATGGCTGGAAGAACAAACGGCAGACGACTATTTAAAAAATACGTCGGATGTTTATAACTATGGAGCTATTACTTAGTTAAAAATACAATGATTATATATACGAAATATTTGCAGTATATTTAAGAATTGTTAGAAAGTAGCTGTAATATTTAAATTTAAGAAGAAGTTTGACCGTATTACAGCCCAAATAGAATATGCTCGTAAAAAGAAATTACGACCTTCCCAAAAGCGGTTTATTATTAAACTGACTGTAGCCGGCCCTTCGTTAAACGTAAACCTGTAGCTAAAAATATACGACAATATTTACGATAAAATTATAAATAAGAAATTGTTTTCGTTTTATCGTTAATATTTGTTTTATAATTTCATTATTTTCAAGCAATTTCTTTATCATTCAACCCTTTTATAATTCGGCTGTTAGATACGGCTCTCCTCACATAATAAGAAGGGGTATGTTTGCCACGTGTGTCACGTTTGCCATAGTCTGCCAGAGTCTACCATGGCGGCTAAGTGCGAGTTGGCAGATTCCAAATATCTTTGGAAACATTATGAAAAACTTTAAGATGTGCAAATTTCCTCAAATTTTCGTACACCTTTGCAGCCAGTGGATGTATAATCTTAAAAAGCTATCAATGTTACTTAGAAATAATAATCATGATTGCCTGCTTCATTTTGTTTTATAGCTGCGCCCGAAATAATTTCATATTTAAATACTTATATTTTTTACAGACAATAATATATTCCCACAGTATCGACAATATCAAAAGATACTGTAATTAAAATAAGAGACGACTATTAAAATAACAGACCTTACATTATATTGAGACGAAAATAAATTTTTAATTAAAATACATTTTTAAGGAAAATAAATTTTTAAACGGAATTAAATTATTAACATTCCAAATGACAAAATGCCTATAAATTTAGTCTCAGAGCAATTGTTGTTTAAACCAAGCTTCTTACGAAATATACAACTATACTTACAATTAGATGATCGCCCGAACGAACAGCCGTTCAGAGACAAATATTTCAAAAATACTTGATGGTTTTGATGGTGTTATTAGAATTAGTAGTGTGTGCAGTTTACTAAAAATACATATGTCATTAATATATTTTATCTTCATGACCAAACGGTCATGTAATACAAGAAAACCTTGTATTACATGTAGTTACCTACGTATTCTTAGATACAGGTACTTATTTCCTTTATATACAAATAATATATATTAAACAAAAATGTATATGTATTTTTAATACCAATTTAATATAGGAAAAGGAAATTGTAGTTTATTTCGAATCCCTAAATAACCATCTATTGCTTTACTCCGATGACATTACATGTTTATGTACATATAAATGTACATTAAAAAGAATGACGTACCATAACAAACACAGTTGTTCAAACTATGATACAAAAACTATACCTATACTGCACTAAATTAGTTTTAAGTAGTAGGTACCTTGGTACCAAAAACAACACGTCTTGACTTGTTGTTTTTGCACACAGTATTTATGTTATAAAGTGCCTGCCTAGTGACAACCGACTTTTAATACAATCCTGTGCGCGCGTGCGTGCGTGTCTATGTGCGTGTGTGTGTGCTTGCACGCTTGCGTGTTTGTATGTGTACTTATACTTAAGATTGTATTAAAAGTGTTAGTAATACTTAGATCGTGTTGCAACACGTCACTATTAAAAGTATACATAGTTTTAAATGTATTAGTATTAAAATATAAAGCAGATGTTGCTTATAAGCCTCCCGGCTGATAATGTAACACATCAGTTCCTTATAAGACTTCCGTGTGTTAATGGAGTACCTACATCAATTAAGTTTCGTTGACTGAATTGTGCTAAACTTTTATTAGTAACATCCAGTTAACATTTTTATCTCTTGTGTTGACAATTTGTTAAACAAAACAGACACTGTTTATTAAGTTACTGTTAAAACTACCCGGTGTTTACAATTACAACGAGTTATTAAAACAATTTTAAATTAATACAAAGGCAGACTTTGCCAAGGCGAAAATTTATTCATCCCAACCTTTGAGTTACGAGTACTGAGAGTTTTTGAAATAGTTGGCTTGGAAATGTGGTACAGAGAAATAATCTGTATGTTATTACAAGTAGCCATTTTATTTAACATTTTTACTCGTTTGCGCCTACTCTAAAAGTGACAGCAATAAAGTAAAAGTAAGAAGTAGCTAACTATAAAGATGTTATTTTTTGAGCACCAAAAGAAATCAGAGAACTAATAAATCATCTGTATCTTCCTTTTTAAGTGCGATATTTTATCAGGGACATTATTTTTGGCAAATGACAGTTGCGCCTTACAGAAATATTGCCGCAATTATATTGAAGTATCGGAATTCTAAGTAGCAGGTAATTTAATCTTGACGTTAATGTTTATGCAAAGTTGCAACGATATAATAATATTATTAAATAAGAGAACATCTGATTATATTAAATACCACTTGATATACTTACTTAATAGACTTAGTAGACTTATAAATTTAGTCTTAAAGTAAAGTCTTCCTATCCTGTCCTATCCTATCCTATCCTGATACTGGACCGAAATACTTGTACTAGCAAACACATACTTACCCACTCGGCCTGCTCTAATAGCGTTAATCCTGTTAATCCTTTAGTGATTAATCCTATACTGATAAGTAGTAACCCTATATTGATAAATACTTAAAAAAAATAAAAGCAGCAAAATTTAAAGTCAATTTTGCAGTTAAATGATATAGTATTGCACTCTCTGATAACTACAACGTAGTAAATAGAAGAAGACGGGTGAGCTCGGACAGCGTGACTGGCAAATGTACAGTATATTTACTGGGAATGCGCAGTGACTTTTGTCATTCGTACCCCGCATTCCATTTATTGTGCAAATTTTATTCCATGTCCATACTTATCCAACTAAATAGAATGTTCTAGTAACTTCTGAATATTTCTTACTTATGAACATTTACTAATACCAACTCAAATTAGAAGTTCACTTAAATATGTATATAAGATAGGTTATCAAATACTTATATTTAACTGAATTGAACTATGTAAATATACCTGTAACCTCACATCAAACATTATAATGACTTCGAAAACTTTACAGTTATACCATAGTATGCACCGGTTTAAATAATATTCATATTTTGCCTCAAGCGATGTAACTTACTGCAACTCAAATAGAAAAATTTTGTTCACTAAACTTTCCACCCACACTAAAGGGACTAGTAATATTTTCACATAAACGTATTGAACCCATGTTCAAAGTTCAGATACAAATTACCTGTATATAAATCTCCAAAAGACGTATATTCTTACGTGTTTTTTCCGCTGTTGTTGTTTGTTTGAGAATAACATTAACATTAAGTAGAATAACGTAACAGACACATTTAATGGTTTTTTTTTATTGGATGGTTGATTTTACGGTATACGTAGAGAGCACAGTGCAAAATATATTTTATGTTCCTATACTTGATATTTTTATTTTATAATCATCACTTTCTTCATTCCTGGACACCGGTGTTGGAGAACTGGACAAAGGATATTGAAAGTGATAATATGTACCTCCGTCCAAACATTTGTGAACAACAAACTTGTGAACATTCTGTCTGTTACACCTATTCTACCACAAAACATCAATTTATTTTCCTGTAATCCGGCTTTGATAACCGGA